>MBPM02000260.1:0-45051 GCA_001695595.3 Plasmopara viticola | reverse complement strand
ACTAAAAATTAAGAATTTAAGTTTGACAGCTTTTGAAGAAGACACAAGCAGCGTAAAGCTACTAATTCTAACGCACATATACGAGATTAAAATACCATTGTGAGTCATGGTAGGTTTGCGTGCCAATAACATTGCGGCAAACAAAACAGATTGCCCAATGTTCTTGGAGTGATCCTCAGAAAAGTCAGTTTCGATTTGACTGGATAATTCTATACATTATTTTAATCAAATAAATCTGGCTATCAAGTACTGAAAGCTCCTAATGTACGAAGGTATCTTTTGTCTTTGACATTGACAAGTATGATTTGCGCGTGTGCATGCCATGTTTGAAAAAGCACGAGCCCTTAACTGATTTAACGAGCCAAGGCCATTAGTACTAGCTGTCCGGTTTCTGAAATACAGGCTTAGTGGTTATTTCTTCGCTCCTGTTGTATGCACAGCTTCTTCGAAGAAAGGCAAAACAGTTGCACGCCCGAAGTAAATATGGGAGGTGTCGGTGGTGCAAATGTTTTTTACGGTAGACGTGATGACGTCTTTGAAGTCTTTTTTGCGGGCGGCTAAGTTTTGCTGGCAGAACTGAATACCTAAAGACGCTGGTGATGATAGTAAAGTGCAGGTAGCATAGCCACAGGTAGGGTACAATATAACACCACTTTACTGTGGGTAGCAAAGCGCTCCAAGCCGAAAGCATAGGTCCGCAACATCAATTATAGTACAATGTCACAGCTGGCTACGAGGAACGTGTACCATAGCCCCGCTAGAACATGAAAGAGATGCATTCCAAAATCAATTTTTGGCTGGCATGAATGACCTTGTAGTTGACAACATTCGGACCATCACTCTCAATTAAGGAAAAGGGAGCGCTAACTGGCCTCTCTCCTTAATGCAGTACCCCAAAGCTATATTATTGATATATAATTGGCTGGATAGACGATGCCGAAATTGCAGACAGACGTTAGACGGTGCAATGAACCTGCTGATATCGACTTTAATGCCGATGAGGCTCGCACAGCCAATGCAGAGATCAACCTTGATGCTCTGGGTACAGTCAATGATTAAGGACACGCTGTTTGGTCTCCTTTACTTAGTTGAGCTGCTCGTCGATGTCAATCTAAATATTGGAAATCCGCTCCTTAAAACAATGATCTTCTGTCGCAATCGTTATGAACTTATCAGCTTCCATACTTGCAAATTTGCAAGCTCTTTTTGCATTGCGAATGTTCAATGTAATGATATCGTTGAAGCAGTTCTATTACTCTTGGCGCTTTCGCTCCAACATAGCCTCCCTTCGATTCTATTTTAACGGCATATTTCTATCTCTATATCGCAAAAAACATTACGTAGATACGGAAATCGCGAGAAATGTACTTATTTTTCAGCAGGTAACCCACATACCAATAGCGGCTGACCGGAGTTCAAAAATTTGTAGGAAGTCCACCCCAGCTATGTTTACCAAGCTGGTAAATCAACAACTTCCTTTGCCAATAACTGCTCAAATTGCATGTAGCGTAATCTTCTGATGCATTATGTGAGGAGAAACCTGACGCGATTGCAGTAACATACTTGGCACTTCATGTTCTATATCATCTCCATGCAACGAGTGATGCTTCCAATCATGGACATTTAGTGATTTAATGGTCATGTCGTCACGTCAAAGCTTGTGGCTTTCGCTGCGCCGAAACTTCGCTCTTTCCCGGTGAAAAAAGGCCGACGTTGCTGTATTGCTGAGATTAGCAGCTTTTACACGCTATTTTTTGGCGAACTTATGTAATGCAGTTTTAGAAGGATTCGATGTCGTCTCACGCGAAGAAATCAAAATAATGACACGATAGACAAACTCAGACATTAATCATCAAGCCTAAGTACCGGTAATTAGCAGACGTACCATATCGTAACTAGATGGATTTGTTTGTTGTAGCTTCCATCCTTTCCGAGAAAGAAGTTGCCGTTGCTGCCAATATATCGAGCTCACGGCGAAAAACTTTCCGGTACAGCGAGCAATACAAGTATTTGCATCTAATGTTGAAGACGATGATCGCGCGATAGTATCTACTCTGCGTCGAACACGTTCACATATTCCACGCTTTACCGACCGGTGGTGTGGTGTTGGTTTTAGGCACTACCGTAATACAGCGGTAATACGTATACTGTATTAAGGAGGGGCTGATTATAGGAAAAATGCGTGTCTTTCAAATAATATATATATACGCCATGCTATTCGCAAAAAGAATATACGATTAAATTCCCCTCGTGTGTATTATACTAGTCGTCATCACTCGGGCTGCCTGGCTCGCGACGTACGTAGTATATGACTTTCGGCTACTCCCGATTTTCTTCGGAAATGCTTATCGCACTCGAAAAACCTTCTTTTTTCTTTCTCTATGCACTCTGTCAAGAAGCAATTCGGAATTACGGTAGTATTTCTTCACAACTCGCGAAATGATAACCTCTGGATCCGTGCGATGGCGTTCAACAGCAAACCAATACCAGACACTCAACGCCGGGTGCGTACAAAGCTTGTCGCCAGCGTTATGGAGTTGAAGACGTTGAAAAACAGCATCCTCGTCAAGAGCCTCCATTTGCCATTTTTCGAAGAGTGCCTTTCGCACCCTACGAAGACGAGCTGCCATGTTTGGGTCCTTCGTCTTTAAGACTAACATGCTCGCTAATTGTTCCATGGTCAATTGACTTAGCAAGGCTTCAAGTAATTCAGCATCTTCGGTATGATGTCGCGATTCAAACGCAAACCATGTCTCTAATAGTGGACTCTCCACAATGTCCTCAGCTTCCATTTCTGCCACTTTGAGCCCAAGAATGTCGAGCACATCGCTTGCCGTCTTTTTTTCCTCCTCCCAGTACCTAAACAGCTTTTCTAATTCGCCTGTGGCAAAAGTACGCGTGCTTTCATCTTTCTGCGTTGCCGTAATGACGGTAGCAAGGGCTTTCTCCTTTACGTCACGCTCTTTCCACAAGCCTTCCACCAAGTCTTTCACCAAATGCTCGTAATCGGCAGTCCCTGACCACCGTTCGGCGAAGGAAAGCCAGATGCTGGTTGCTGCAGCATCTTCAGCGTTATAATAGTTAAAAAAAGCCAAGAGTGAAGTTTCTGCCAATCCCTTGAAAACGTTGTGATACATCGCGTCCATCATCTTGTTACCGATGCTTCCTTCGCGTAGATCAACATTCGAAGCCCCAAGCATTTTAGCCAAGCGAGCAACGCCATATTTCTCCTTCAGCAAACGATACAATTTATCGAAAACTATTTGGTCGTTGGATCCATCTTTTCGTGGAAGCTGACGAGCAAACGAGACATATGTCTCCAAGAGCGGGTTCTTGAATACGCTGCCCTTGTCGGTATCAAGTTTCAAGGCACGAAAGACATCAACCTTTTCCTTGTTCGCTATCCAATCCTGTATCTGAAGGTCGTAATAGTGTTTGGCTACGGCTTTCGTCTTTGAGTACGCTAGGGCTTCAAGTATTAACGAAGCCAGCTCATAGTCGTCAAAGTGTTTCTTTAGCTCGCGGAATAAGGCCCTATAAGCCTTCGCAGGATTTTTATAGGCGCCAAAGACACGACTAGCCCACATTTGATACTGCTCACTTGCGAACAAATCCCCCGCCGCAGATCTCACGTGTGCCTCCTCGAAAAAGTTGCCGATCAGTTTCTCTTTGTCAAGAAAGAGCCTCAAACCCAGACTCAATTTCTCCAATCGCAATGCAGCCTCTGCGATGAACGTATCCAAGAACCTTTCCTCAAAGATGTCAGTTTGAGTACTTTCTGCTGCTGACAAGCTCCTCATGTGACTTTGGGCTTGGGCATCCACCGCTACTATGGCCTTGGTACTTGCCACGAGTGTGAAAGCCGATAGCAACATAAATTGGCGCAGAATTTTAGGCTTGAGCATTGCTTTAGAAGGACAAGTTGAATAATGACAAGTTGCGGAGGGAAATTTGCGACCTTCGAAGCTATACGGTGTAAAAGACCATTGGCTGAGTTCGAAGTCCCTCTTACCACGGGATTATTTTTTTAATACATTTGAGTGAAGAACGATTAATTTAAGTAGCGCAATTATATGCGCAAGCATTGCCCACATTTTTAATAGCACAATGGATATGATAAATTTTAAACTCCGATTTTTGCCTTGAGTGGAAGCTAGTATGAAAGATGATGAGACCTTTTGGAACTACAATGATGATTGCGTGCGTACTGTCTGATGTACTGTATCGTGTGATACAATAAGCTGTTGAGCTATCAGATGGAATCTATCCAGAGCATATTAAACAATTTGCTTTGGTATCATTCTGCGACTTCAATCTACAAATCTGAGATGTATCCAGTTTCAAATGCTGTACAATAAGGCAAGTACGTGTAGGAACTGATCAGAGTGTCTCTCAGGCATCATAAAAAAAGCAGTGCCAATGTGTACTGCATTTGTAACCCGTGTTTCATTAGAACACGGAAGTGTCAGGGTTCGTGACTGCACAGTCGTCAGACTTCTCCTATAACCCCACTGAATTTTTCCTTTTAGTAATGTTCGAGCGCGAAATTGTCGGGTTTAACGCTGCTGACAAACTCTAAGTTTACAATGATAGATTAAAATCAGATAGCTTGCCAAGAGAAAATTTCCATATCAAGAAATTAATGCTGAAGAGGTGGCAAAAGTCGCTGCAAATTGAAATCACCAAGAAATTTCGGGAGCGAATCAAGAGGCGAGCTCCTCAGCGTGCTGAGCATTGTGCATTTAGAACCATTGTATACATGTTGTGAGCGTAGCGAACAGTGATAACGCCGACGCGGCGCAACTGCTGACCAAATATTTATTCTAGCTCAAAACGCAATTGGAGTGATAGAACTTTATTGACAGTCTTAAAAAGCGCGTTTATCGCTACAGGCTACCAGTCGTTTTGACTCTGCTGTCTGTCATAATAATTGAATAGACACATGACGTCTTCGTATCGTGGTTTGCACGGCAACGGCAACAGCAACACGCAATTATTTTCCTTGAATGAGGCATACATAGCCACTGTGTTGTGGTACTATCGGTCGCGCAGGTCAAATATAATACAAGCGCTAAATGTAATGCCAGATTTTATCGACCGCTGTCAATATTCTGTCGCAAATAGTTGCAGCACGTTGGTAGAGTCGTTTGCGGCAACACGCCGCGTAGCCTTTTTATAGCGGCTGCTACAGAAAATTCCCGTTAGATACGGCATTCTTGATTCAAAACCGCCAGTATGAGACAAAAAAAAAAAGAGCGTTTTACCATAAAGCCGAGCATAAGAAACTCGACACGCAATTGATTGGTATATACACCGATTTACATATCCAAGATCGTCGTTTATCAAAAAGTATTTTTTAGACCACATTTAAAAAAAACTTTAATAAATTGTACAATTTTTAATCTTTTTACCAAGAGTATGAACAATTGTTAATTAAACATCTTCCAGCACGTCTCATCTGTGCACGGTGTCGCATGATGATTGTACATTGTAATTAATCCTACACCTACGCAGGTGGATCAATTTACTGAACCCTGCAATGGATCCGAGTTAATCAAACATCTACCAACAGTTGTCGGCATGATGCGCGCTGCTCGGAAGACTTGCTAGCTTCTATGGGCCTAGGAAGGCGGGCGGACCTGCAGTCATACTTACCACTAAGCAGCTGGAACGTGTCACGGCCGTCAAGCTCTTCGAGCAAAACGGTGTTCTAGCAGAAGTAGCTACGGTGGAAGTGCCGACTGTGAGGTCCAGACCAATGAAGCTAAAGCTTTTCACCGTCAAAAGAATGAAAGGATGGAACCCTTTCTTTTGTATAAAGGGTAAGAAAAGGTCTTTAGGCGCGTGTGCGTGACATTCGCACTCTCTCACCTAAAAGGTCGGTCTAAAATTGAGGCATTTACCATTACAAACACTATACCAAACGGTTTCGTAACTCGGGAGCTTACAAAGGAGCAGAAATGAGAAATATTCCGTTCGAGTAGCTTAAACATTAGCAGCATTACCGCTACCGTAATTGCAAGCAAAGTCGGCGCAAGCTTCATACATTTATTCAAGAGCCAAAAGAGACGAAGGCCTTCAAGCGCCACTTTTGACCAAAACTAAGGTTGGCGTGCTCATGGACGCCTTAAAGGTAGACCAGCCTAGCACTTAGCTTTTAAAAGTGCAGAAAGCAACAACAAGAGATTGATTCTTAGAAAAAAGTCACAATCAAGCTTGCTCTTTTAAGGACCGTGAAACAGTTGCCCTCGTCGTACAAAATTCAGTGTAGAGATCGGTCCTGACCAGTGGACTTCGGTAGTTTTGAGAAAAGCAAAGGTCGCTTCTTTGGCTGCGATAAGCAAGGATCAAAAAGACGTCTGGCTCATTCAAGGGCTATGAAGGGTCGCTGTCGGAAACTTCGCTCTCAGTGCAGTGAAGTGCTGGTCATCAGTAGGTGCGCGGCACTTACTAGAAAGTGATCGAATTCTCATGATGTGGGCAAGATTGATACACACCATAGGCAGTTAGCTTCTAAGCGGTCGACAGCTTCTACGAAAATACAAGCAGTATAAAACTGCTGGTTGTATGCGCACGTGTACGAGATCATAAAATGCCATTCCAAGTTTTGGTAGATTGCAAACCTTTGGGTGCCAACAAAGGATTGCGGTCAGCGAGATCTCTTAATTGGCCGTAGAGGGATTCGTAGAAGAAAGTCAGTTTCGGTTTGTCTGGGTGATGGGACGCCTTCAAACATACTTCGAGCTAAGAAAGGCCTGGCTATGGATCTTTAGAATTTCGATAGTAGAAGGTTTTGCTCGTCTTTGACACGGACAAGCGCGACTTGGCCCTGTGCATGCCATGGACGAGGTCCAAATGATTTATGGGGCAAGGCTATGAGTACCAGCTGCCCAATTCCATGCGACAGGACTTAAGTGTGTTTCGTTCTCGACACTGTTGAAGTACTGTTTGTAAATTAAAGACTTAGGCAGTTACACGCCCAAAGTCAATATGGATAGTAACAAAGGTGCTAATTTTTATTCAAGGGTGATTGTGACGACGTCTTTAAAGGTATTTCTTAGCGAATAATGAGTTCCGTTGGTAGCACTGGTTACCAAAGACGCTTTCAGTATCGCTTTGAATGCAGGTAGCATAGCTTCATAACATAGCTCCACCACTTACAAGTCTTTAGGTAAACAATGAAATTCTCGGAGGAGAAAGTACATAGCTTCACTTGAACATTACAAAGATGCGATTCGAGCTTGATTTCTGGCTGTCACGAACGTCCTCGTAATTGACAATTAGACGGCAATTACAATAGTAGATTTTGTCGTATCGCGGCAAATTCGCCTCAGTGTACGGCACTGTCTTGATTTTGAAGCTACCGAGCCTCGGGTCTTCAAAGCTGCTGAGCTGTTGGCCAAATTTACCGCCGTGAACTATTTCTGAGACAGTATTTACTAAAATGAAAATGTAAGAATTTAAATACATACTTCGATTTAGACAAAGATGTATTGCTTGATTCTATCGGCAGGGCACAGTGCGGCTTAAAGTACACATTTTGAATGGTCTCAAGGATGTGCTATGCCATTTTCGAGGTGTGAGGTCCAGAGGATTGAAATACAAGCTTAACCTTAGGCAAGCCATGAAGTACTGTGTCACCAACAGCTTATTGCTTAGAGATGTGCAAGTTCAGAAATTGGGTAAATTAACTAACAGATATAAGAATAGAGGCCAAGAAGGAAATGAGTATGTTAACGACAGATCACACACGGCTCTAAAAGTATCTGCAACAGAAAATTGGCGACAGCAACCCCGGTTCGCACGCATGTTATTTTAACCAATGGAAGATGACACGAAGTTGGAGAAAATATTATGTGATACGATAAAAGTCCGTCACATTCAAAGTAAGTCTTGCATGTATATAGTCAGCCAGGTAATCGCGGTATCAATGGATTTGGTTTGAATTCTTCCGTTTCGTCGCCCCACATCACTTCAAGAGACGGCACTAACCTAAGTTATAAAAGCACAGTGTAAAGCCAAAAATTGTCGCTTTTAAGTGAAAGCTTTTTATTGATTTTTAAGTGCATATTAGATTTAAGGTTTGTTGAATGTTTGTTGCTATAAGTGTCTTATCAACCATACTTTGTAGTTTGATATTAATAATCGCGAGACATTTCTACCATAACATGGGGATGAAAATGTAAACGAGGAAAAGGAAAATGAAAGGGTTACTCACTTGGGTACAAACACGACGATCTAAAAGAGCCCATAAATTCCAAACAAATCGGCATTCTTTGGATGCACACTTTGTGCTGCTCATTTGATCGTTGGCTTTAATCGACGTTTAGGGCGACTGCATTTGCAGTACTCTCATGTCCTTCACGTTTAAGATGCTCCGATGTGCCCATATATCTCATTACGTTGAACCTGCTGCCACGTCAACTGCGTAGATGATCCACTCAGACGCACAAACGCGCGCTTTACATATACTCGCACACGCCAATGGCTCCTATACCGTGTGAAGTTAACAATAGCGGCCGCACAACCCTAGGGCTGTGCTTTATCGCTTAGAAGGTAAGGAATGAAAAAGTGCGGAAGTCAAAATTTTTGAACTCGTCACCGACTTTCGGTATGCTGTAGTTTCTAGTTTAATACAAGCTGAACAGTGCAGCTGTACTTCGCAAAAGTCTGGACCAAAAAATGACGTGTTTACTAATAGCTTGTTCGGAAGCACATTGTATCTGCTACTACCAAATCCGAATGAAGACACCTAACGAAGGTGAGTATACCCAGCGGCGTGATTTGATACTATATTACTAAACAGCACCCCGGCGACGTCATATCTCCGTGTGACACAACTGCATTACAGCCTTTTGCCCGAGGACAAAATATCTGGCCATAGTCATGTAAGAGAAATTTGTTCGGCTTTGGAAGCCGATCAAGACTAGACGAGGCAAATTTTGAGGTAATAAGCTTTACACCAACATCAAAAATGCGTCTATGTGGCAGTAGGGATAAAAGTCATCAGCTGCTTCGTAACCAGCCATGGGGATCAGAGGAAGTGAAAAATGTTTTGCCTTGGTCAGCGCTACAATCTTCAAAATTATAAGGTCGTGACTAGACTTACAGTACTTTTTGTATCAGCACACTATTCACTGTGTAAGTCTTACAATTTTTTTCTTCAAATTTATTATAGAAGATTATTGACTAGTGATAGTAGCAAAGCAAGCACCAGTCCTGTCTCTGCCATACTTTACAAAGCCGTTAATCGTCTTTTACTAAGTTTCTGACAAAACCGCTGGTGGCACGTCACTACAGACTTGTAAGGATGACCGCGATTAGACAGCTTAAATCACCGAGTGAAGCTACCTCGTTCATGAAAAAGAGTTGCTTGACATGATATAATGACTGGTAGGATTACAAGTGCATCTTCCAGGCTTTTAGTCGTTTGTACTTTCTTTAGACAGCACATTCCTGAGTACAGCGGAAAAATATGGTCACATCGCTTTAAAAAACGACAAGGTAGTTGCGATTCTTTGCGAAATAATATTATACAATGAATGCAAGTCTGGAAAACGAGTGAGCTTGTCGATACGCTTGGACCACAATATGAGTGAACTTGCCGACACGCTTGGACCACAACATGAGGTGGTTCACACCGGCAGGATTGAAATTACTATGATCGCTAGGTATATAGAATGATTGCCAATCAAAATCCTTTAATCTCGTGTTTCTTTGTGGGCGGAAGGTGCCAAAGTCGACTTGTTAACACCTCGTCAGAGACAGTAAATGCATCGCTACCAGTAAGCAGTAGGTCTGCTTTAGAAAATGCCACCTCAACAGATCCATCTCGAGATGCTGAAAAAATTTTAAGGATCTAAAGTGCAATATACATTCAAGGGAGATTTTTTTTCTTTATAAGCGCTCTTCTTGGTCTTGCCCACATGTCGGTGGTGTTACATATACACGTATATGGACGAGTAAAGGATCTAGGACACCTGCCAGAAAATCAACTCCGCGCTTTACGCGCCGACTCCACCATAAAGCCTGCCATCTCCAGCGGACTACTGAAAGTTAAGAAATCTCAAGTTTATCTTTGGCTTGGCAAAGTTAATGGCAACACTGGCATAGTGCTGCCACAGCGGGATTGGCAGCTGGCACCCAGTGCCTGTATTGGCTAAAATAACTGAGAGGTTTGGCGTTACGATGCACCAGCGCCTTGATTTGCATCCAGCAGATATTGATTGCGAGCAGCATCATGACGAAGAGTCCGCAGAGTGCTAGATGTTGGTACATCGTCACAATTCTCGCCTCAGTAACGAGGGTGACCGCCACTATTACGTGGAAAGTATTCTCGAGCGACATGATCACCAAGATCAGTTTCCCTTTTTGTGAAGTGGAGGAGAAATTCTCATTCCGAGATTTATACGAGTACAAGGCCTCACTTCAACGAAATTGCCTAAACATCGTGTATGCTTTCAATAATCTTGACCAGCGCCTTCGGAGCTGCCACTAGAGACACCACGATTTATGCTCATCTCGAGGTTCCTGTTGGCAGCTGCTGAAGCTCTCGCGTCCAGCAGTGCTCACGGAAACATGATGCTGCGAATTGAATGTCAAAGATTGAAAGTCTACCGGCATTCGACGACGAGTTAAAGCCTATCAAAAGTTTGTCAAGGGTGCCCCTCCACTCGTCCATCGAATTTGTTTACGCTGGAGCAATACAAAAGTTTAGAGTATAGCTTCAGTGCTTTTGTACTCAACGCTCAAATCCCTTTCATCTTTATTAAATGGTGTATGGAGCTCAAGTACAGCGTGTACAATATCAAACGAGCCTTTACTCTTTCAAGCCAGTGCATTAGTCCGCATAAGTAAATATCTACGGAGCCATCAAACCCTTTGAGCTCCGCGCACCTCATGCTGAGCGTAAGTCGAGGCCGCAGCCCTAATGCTACAGGCACCTATGGTATCCATCGCGGCTTTTAAGGCGATGACAGCCTTTTCATTGGTTAACAACTTATGGACTGCCCGAGAGACTTCAAAATTTGGCAAAATAATATTCCAAGTGACTGCGCCTCGTGCTCATATATAATCAAAAAAATTGATTGTGAAGAGATTTAGCTCACTAACACGAGCGTCTGATCGAAGAACAGCCATGTATTGCTTGAGATTTGTAGTGAATGCAGTGGAGTTCGGAAAAATTTCCAGAAGCTAATTTATTAACTCCATTGAGTTTTGTGAAGAGGTACATACGCACCGCTTAACAATTAGATATTGTCTTGTCAGTATAAGTACCTCTACTTCACTATACACTCCACACGAAAGTGGTTAGAGTTTTGGCGGTCAAGAAGCGCCATAAAAAGCCATGTCTGACTCGCCCCATTTTTTCTTCGTGACAAGGGTAGGCTCGTGCGTGACCAATTGTTTGCGTCTTTCGTGGTTTTTGCGACCCATGAGTAAAAGATGAAATTTTTTGACATGTAATACATCAAATCTCAAGTCTGCTCGACTGCCGCGCGTCTTTGCGCGAGGTATCCAGACTGCGTCGAAAAGGCGCCTTCTTTCATAGTGAGACTCAGGCACAGCCAGACTCTTAAGGCGAAAGCTTTAACTCAGCCCCACATACTTCTAACCATCGAAGTGAAGCTATCGTCCGCACAAACTCACTTTTTTAACATGATCGAGCGCGTTAGTAGCACTTCAAAAAAGCTCGGATAAACATCAGAGTTCACATTAAGCTAGGAGTCTTGGTTATTATAACGCCTCACTAGATGCCTCACAGTGGATGGTAGGTGTGCTAACAGCGTTTTTGGGAAGTAAATGTAATATTCTGGCTCAAGTTTCCGAATGTAAATGGTCCGATGGGACGATGTTTTATCTCATTCATGAATGTCAATCTCACCCTTTCGAGTAATCGGTTCAGTAAAAAGTGATACAAGACATCAAAACAAATTTTGCTGAGAAAGAGCATGTGTCGGAGTATACCATTTCCATTTAAAGACAATTTTACGCACCTAACATCAAACGTGAGGCGTCTTTAAAGATAACATAATTAAGAGGGATTGTATGAGCCCTTAACTTCCCCCTTCATATAAAAGTGATGTTCACGCGCTAGATTTGTTAGCAAGGCGAGTTCGAGTAGCCATACGGCGGCTGAAAGCTCCACGTTACTGGTCGTAAGGCTGCAGGAATTATTACTCATGAAGCTGTGCGCTTTAAGCGGCCGATCGTGCCTTAAATTGATTATATAATGACGCGATATCCCGACGCAAATAGGAGACCTCGTGCAAAGACGCGCGACAATCATTCAGACTGTAAATTTATAAATTACATGGCCATACGATTCCACCTCTTTGTTAAAGGTCAGGGCCGCAGAATATAATCACGCAGGAGCTGATCTTCTCACAAGAGAGAGTAAGCCGAGACAGAAGCGGCCTTTTTCAGTGATCCTTGACCGCCAAGACAAGATCCACCTCCGTGTTGGAGTAAAAAGTGAAGTAGAGATACATCATGAATTAGCCAAAGTTATTGTCGGAAGTGGTGCGATAAAAATTCCTCACAAAGTTCTTAAGAGTCCATGAACTACCTTTAGATAGTTTCCTCGAACGCCGCTGCTCTCACTTTGCACTAAGCGAACACCGTGGCTGTTATTCGATCGAGCACCTGTGACTAGTAAGCCTGAGATCACAATCAATATATTTGATGAGATTTGAAAGCACGAGGAGATGCCCCAATCAAGTAGATTTTGCTTGATTTTAAATTCACGAATTAATTGAAGGTGCATGGCCAACGAAGTGGCTGTGATCGCCTATGAGGCTACGAAGGGTGCCATGGATGTTCATAGCATTGAGGCTACGGCCTCAACACCTGCTGAGCATGAAGTCTGCGCAGCTCAAAGGTCAGCTTGGAAGCTCAGACAAACGCAATCATTTAGCTGCCCGAGAGAGGGAAAGATTATTTTCGGCATCGGAAGTCGTACCCGCTGTGCTTGAGCCTCATAGATTGTCTGAGTATGACGTATTGATCTTGAGCGTTAGCTACAGAAGTACTTCAGCTATACACTTTGCGACAGCTCAGACGAAGTCGATGTACGACCAGAACATACCTTTGGCAAAAGTCTGATTAGCTGAAACTCATGGTCGGCTGCCAGTATACTTTAATCCGTGTCCTAGAGTTTACAACATCGTGTTTCCGTGAGCATAGTTGAGTGCAGATGCTTCATTTGCAGTCAACAGGAACCTTGAGATGGGTTAAATTTGAGGCATTATAAGTAGTATTAAAAAAGTGAAGTTTCAAAGATTAGTTTGATTAGGAGAATTTAAAATGTTAAGGCAACCTTGCTATGTGAGAACTTCATCGACTATAGGATTCCTTTGGCGGCCGCGTCGCGCAAGAATACTTTACAGGTAAAAGTGGCAGTTAATGTTTAACCATGGAGAGGAGAAGAAAACAGCCCTCCAGCATCATATGGCACACTGCATACTCTTTGCGATGAAGTTGCCCGCGATTGACATCTGACGGATGCAAGCCAAAAGCTAATGATTGTCACGCCGACTATCTCAGCTGTTTTTGTCAATAGGCGCTGGGTGCCCCAGCTTCGAGATTTTGAAGCTTTCCAAACCGATTCTGATGCCAGTCGCATCTCTCCGCGAGCAAATTGTTTGACTCGATCCCCTTGAGACAAATACTGTGATCCTTCGTGCACAAAAACCGTTATTCGCTTAATGATGGTTCGGCCTACCGCGGCTGTCCCCGCAAATGACCCAGTGCCAGCACTTTCGTGTTAATCCAGTTTACATAGTGGCCAGATAAGTCCAATAGAACCTTAAGTGTACTTGCATCCCGTTGATAGTACTAAACATGTACGCTAAGATCCAATGAAGCACAGCCATATTCTTGTCTTAGGGACAGCTTAAACTACATTCGTAAAAATGTTTCAAGCCTTTAGCAATAACAAATATTCTGCTTTCTGATCAAACAACTCTTGTCATCGCTTTTGGTCAATACACTCCTGTCGAGCATTGTTCCTTTCAGCAATTCTATCATGCACGTGTCCCAAGAAAGTCTTCAATTTGATTATGCACTACGAACATCAGGAAGCCGCTCGGCTATATCTGTCGTAGCCACAATGTGTTGGGGTGAATTAATTGCAAGCATTACCTATCTCACCCACGTCGATAACTCGTCCAAGTGATTAATCAAATATGCTCTTCAGATCTATTTTCTAAAGCTACGCTTATGTTATCTCACGCCAACGCGCCACATTTTACATTCGATCCAGACAAGGTCGTAGTTGTAACTAGAGCTAGCTCATCGACTGGGCAACGACATATGCATGGGCAAGAACATTTTGTCTCCTCGGCGTGAACTTCATGTCAAACTCTACTATGGAAAATTCGTCGAACTCAAACGGAACAATCCTTGAAGAATTATGACAGGCTTGTCTAGCCTTCGGCCATTCCATCAAAAAAGGAACGCCCCAAGGTATCGAAGAGACACTACTTGTCGTATTCGCCTTCTCATGATTAAGTATTGACACATTGACGTCTCTCTGTACATTAGAAAATAAGAAGAGATCGCTTACGACATAGTAGTAAAATCGATAATATGGCTACCACGTATATTTCTTTACACGTTGCAACGCGCTTTTGCATAAAGCTTGACGTACAATAATTGCTTGAACTAAAGATTTAACTTTGTTTTTTGCAAACAGCATGTCTTAGAATAATTTAAGTGACTGAAGCGCACTAACTTTGTTCTTAACAATTTATATACAGAGATAATTTACCTATAGGACAGAATAAATGAAAAATTTGCTACGGCATGATATCGTACCACACGTCAATCGAAATGCTACAATACTTAATTATTTGTACGAGTCTTGGCATTACAAATGCCGTACAAAATCTGTATAAATTTACAGCTGAACGGATATTAAATAGTTTTAAGAGCAAGATGCAAACGAGTGTGACAATTGATTCATGTAAGTCAAAATTTGTGGCTTAAAGAAGGCGAGTAGAAATTTGACATCTAAAAAACTCAGAAGGTTAGGTTTGAGCAAAGTGTTGCAGAATCATTAAATGACGATAAGAGCACGATTAACATTTTGCAGGTGATTTTGGTGGAGTGAGGCACTACGCAAAGAATAGCAACGCAATTGTGGTACTGATAACGGAAAACTGAGACAGCGATTGAATGAAATCCGGTGACACAGAAAGAAGTAAGGCGTGGTATGCCCGTTTTGAAATCACGACAGGATCTGCTACTAGGCTGGACTGCAGCACAGTTGATGCGATTCAAATATAATACTTCCATTGCGAACGCGCAAATTATTGTCCGTGGCGATATATTAAACGGCTTTGGATGTGAAGCTCATGTTCCTTTACTACTATACCAGTAATATACACATTTTTGATATAAAAAATAACAATCACTTATGGTGCAACTGTGATCAAAATTGCTACAGCAAGGCTTGTTTAGCATTTAGCCTACTGGACGATGCTAACATTTCTTTTTCTTCTAATTCATATTAGTCACTTTGCTGTTTGAGGCACTCTGAAAGCAAATGGTGTGGAGAACACATCACACACCTCTTAGACATTAGAGAAAAATATATATCGTGCACTCGATGTCTATCAAATTGAGTACAGATACAGAATGCACCAAGTGAAGTTCGCCAAAAGCGTTTATGCGACGAGATTCTCCTCGTGTGTGTTAGACTAGTCGTCGTCACTTGAGCTGCCTAGCTTGCGACGTACGTAAACTACGACTATGAGCGAATCTCTTTTGCTTCAGCATTTCGGCAATGATCATAGTGCTTGTGTGCTTGTCCAGTTTTGATACTCTACGCACCATGGCAAGAAGCAATTTGAGATCATCGTAGTGTTTTTTCACGACTCGCACGATTGGTTTTGCACTTGAACCCGGGCCATAGTGTTCGAGGACATATGAATGCCAGACACTCAACGCCGGGTGCGCAAAAAGTTTGTCACCAGCGCGATGTAGCTGAAAACGTTGGAAAGCAGCATCTACGTCAATACCCTCCATTTGCCATTTTTTGAAAAGTGCCTTTCGCACTCTGTAAAGACGAATTGCCATGTTTGGGTCTCCCATCTCTATGACTAGCATGCTCGCTAATTGTTCGTCAGACAATTGTTTCTGCAATGCCACGAGTAATTTGGCATCGTCAGCGTGTTGTCGCGATTCGAACGCAAACCACGTCTCTAACAGTGGACTTTTCTCAATGTCCTCGGCTTTCATTTTTTTCACTTCGAGCCCAAGAATGTTAAGCACATCGTCTGCCTTCTTTTTATGCTCCTCCCACTTTACAAGCAACTTTCCTAATCCGTCTGTAGCCAATTTACGCGTGCTCTCGTCTTTTTGCGCTGCCGCAATGACGGTAGCAAGGGCCTTGTCTTTTACTCCACGCTGGTCCAACAGATCGTTTATCATGCCGTTCACCAATTTCTCGTAATCACTTTGCGACAACGACCGTTTGGCGTAAGAAAGCCAGATGCTGACAGCTGAAGATTCTCCAACGGCATTATCTTTGAAAATAGACTCTACGTATTCGAGTGAGCCCTTTGGCCCTTTCGAGGCTATGTCCCGAAACAGCGCGTTCATTACCCCGCCACCAACCTTTTCTTCGCGGAGATCAACATTCGTAGCTCCTAGCATTTCAGCCAAGCGAGCAACGCCAACTTTTTGCTCGAGCATGCGATACAAGTCATCGTAGATTGGCTGATCGTCTAAATTATTTGTTCGTGAAAGCTGACGAACAAACGAGACATAAGTCTCCAAGAGCGGGTTCTTGAGAACGTTGTCCCTGTCGACATCAAGTTTCAAGGCACGAAAGACATCAAGCGCTTCCTCGTTTTCGATCCAATCTTTCATTTGGAGGTCGTAATAATTTTCAGCTACAGCTTTTGTCTTTGGGGATGCCAAACCATCAAGTACAAACGTAGCCAGCTCATAGTCGTTAAAGTGTTTCTTCAGCTCTTGAAACAAGGCCATATAGGTCGTTGGAGAGTCTTTGTAGGTGCCAAGGACACCGCTAGCCCACCTTCGGTACTGCTTACTTGCGAATAAGTTTTTCTTTACAGATTCCACGTGAAAATTTTCGAAAAAGTAACTGATCGCTTTCTCTTTGTCACGAGAGAACCTCAAACGCAGACTAGGAGCCAACTTCTCCACTTCCCATGCAACCTTCGCGGCGAAAGTATTCAACATTTTTTCCTCATTGCGGTCGGCTCGAGTATTCGCTGCTGACAAGCTCCTCATGTAACTCTGAGCTTGGCCATCCACCGCAATCACTGTATAGGTACGAACCACGAGCGCAAAACCCGATAGCAACATGAAACGGCGCAAAAGTCTAGGTTGAAGCATCGCTTTAGGAGTATAAATTGATTAATGACAAATTGCATAGGATCACTATCTAGCTACATACACATGTGGTGGAATATACGTGTTACGATCAGATGCGATTAGTTAGGTTCGACAATGCAGTACCCTCAACCGCGAGACTAAATGTTTTTTCGCATCTCGTTCTTCTAGTATTCCGGAATGAAGTACGATAAGTTTAAGCAGCGCAACTCTTGATCCATGCAAGCATAGCCCCAACATTTTGAAGCAGCACTAGCAGCAGAAAATGACTTGACGAAGAATTAAAATCTCGAGAGGTTTTGGAACTATGACATAGAATCAGTGCGTATATGTTGTATGCAGCTGACCGATCGTATGGTATATATCCAGAGCATCAGAAAGAGGCAGTTTTGATCTGCAGATCTGAAATACGTAGAATTTTAGATGCTAAACCGTAAGTTAAATACGGCAAATACTTTTTTAACGTTATGGCGTCCGTAGGAACTAATTCATCATGTATCTCTACGCTCAAACTATATTAAAAACAATTCGCCTTTGCCAGCGCTACAATAGTAAAAAAGAATTGCGATAGTGACTAAGGCTACTTAATTGTTTGCATAAATACACGATTAAGTATGCGGGTTACACAAATTCTGTATTGGATTTATCTAAGGTGATTGTTGAGTGGTATTGGTAGCAATAGAAGCACCAGTTCTTGTTTTGACATACTTTACAGGAACGTTAGTCGTCTTTTCCTAATATTTTGACAACATTATCGGTGGCACATCACTGCAGGCTAATAAGGATGGCCGTGATCGAGCTAATTTTACCTAGATTAGACAGCATAGGCTATCAAGTCGAGCAAACTCGTTCGTGACAAAGAGTCTCTTTCCATGTTTTAAACGCTGGTTATATATCGAGTGCATCTTTTAGGCTTTGAACCCTTCATAATTTCTTGGGGCCGCACATTCCTGTGGACAGCGGTAAAAACGGTCATCTTGCTCCAAAGCTTGACGAGATAGGTTTCATTCTTTGTGAAACAGTAATTTCGCTACGAATGCTGTAAAATAGAGTGTGCGTGCCGGCACGCCTTCGCGTAGGCCAGAATATGATTTGGTTTTCATCGGCAGGATCTAAAGAACAGCAAATTCGGTAGGTATATAAAACGAATGCCAATCCAAATCCTTTTATGTGATGTTTCATCGCGGTCGAAAGATGCCGAAGTCATTTAAGTGGAACCTCAACAGCGATATTTGACCCATCGCTATTCGAAAGGAGGTGATCTTTGCAATAAGCCATATCAACAGATCCTTCTCGAGTCATTGTACCAAGTTTTAAAGACCAAAAATACGATATGCATTTGGGGTCATGTGTTGCCCTTATTAGGGGTCGTTTTGATCAAGAAGATGTGTTTTTCTTGGTCTTAATAATATATTGATTGTGTTACATGTACACATAGGTGGACAAGTGTGTGAGGATCAATGACACCTGCCACAAGACCAAACTCGCGCTTTACGCGCCAACATCATTGCAGAGCCTAATAGTACCGTAGGACTATTGTGGGTCCATAAGTCTCGACTATAGCTTTGGATTAGCAAAACTAATGACAACACGGGCACGGTGCCGCCACAGCTGGATCGTGCAGCTGGCTCTCTCATTGTATTGTATTGTATTACGTTATCGCGTTGCCAAGTTATGCACGTGCTAGGCTCTATGGCTAGTCCACGGCATAGAGTGGTGTCCGCATACGTCGGGTCTCGTTCGACGGGCAGTGCAGCCAGCACCGAGGCCGTGAGGGTCTTCCATTATTTTGTGTACTTCTGACTTGGTAAGAGCCCAGGTGGTGCCCTGGTGCTGGAGACCGTCGCGTCGAGGGTGAGACTCGTTAGAGACCTGCAGATGCCCGAGAGCACCTGCCCGAAGCGCGCGAGCATTTAGCCCCCGCGCTTGGAAGGAGGGCGTCACCCCAACCTTTTCCGAAAATGGCTCTCTCAGTGAAGAAAAAAATAAAGCAGTAGTTTCAATAATTATGACCATGGTCTTTAAGACAGATGTGGACTTCCGTTTTACCGACGCTTTCGTGATATTGATGCTTTACTCTTTCAGGATCCGACAATCCGCAGACAGTTGGTCCGATGGAAATTGTAAACCGTGTGTTCGAAGGTTAATTGTATAGAATTTGAGCCGAAATTTTATATTTGTGGACATATAAGCTGATAATGGTTGAGCTTGCATGGCTCGCAAATTTATGGGCATGACTGGCTTTATGTTAACACTTAACAGTTTTACCAGCTCCCGGAGCACGAAATTTTGGAATTTTTTCTTCCAAGTTTACCAGCTTCCTTACGAAAGCGATAAGTGACTCTGCCGATAGTCGGTCTAACATATCTAATGGAGCAAATAATACACTTTCATCCGAATCAGATAACGAAAAAAGAATTCAGATTAACACGCCAGGAGTAATCAAAGCTCTTTGTTCGAAAAATTGTTTTACTTATTAGTTAATTGACCGCGCGAAAGGGTGAGAACGCATTAAGAAATAATATGAAATACCAAATTATCGGACCATCAACATTCCTGAAAAGCACGAGCCGGAAAATACCATCTACTTTTACAAAAACCCACTTAACACACCTGGCATCCACTGTGTAGCGTCTGGTGAGGTACTGTGGTTACCGCGACATCTAGCCTCACATGAGCCTTGATGTTTTTCTAGCTCTTTTTGAAGTGCTGCCAACGATTGTAAGAAACTTTAGTTCGGGCGGACATACGGCGGCTGATTGCTCCAATAATGCAGAAGGGCTGAGTAATAGGGAATCTTTTGCTTTAAATATTCGGCTGTGCATGAGTCTCACTATGGAAGCAAGCGACTTCCCGACACAAGTGAGAGACCTCGCGCAAAGCCTCGCGACGATCGATCAGACTGTAAATTTCATAATTTCACATACTTTAGTTAAGGGTCACCTATCGCTTGGACCGCAAGCCTTCCGTCTCACTTCTTCTTCTCATCAAGAAGAAGAAGTGGGACGAAACAGAAGTGGTCTTCTCGGCGCACCTTGACCACCAAGGCCAGAGCCAATTCTTTGTGGAACGGATAGTGAAGTAGAGATACTTTCACTGACAAGCAAGGATCAATGAAGTGGTGCGGTTATACCTCTTCAAGAGACTCATCAAAGTAAGAAAAAAGTAGCTACGAATTTTTTTTTAGCACAAACGCACTCACTACGAACCTCAAGCACTATATGGCTGTTTTCCAATCAAACGCTTGTGTCGAGTGAGTTAGAGCGTATCGCGTTTATAATCCTCGATTATCCACGAGCACGAGAAGCAGTCACACCGTGATGAATTCTGCTTGTTTATGACTCTAAAGGCATATTATAAGTGTGTGGCCACCGAATTTGGCCGTGATCGTTTGAAAACCTACGATGTGTACCATGGATGTCTGTATCATTTGATCTGCGGCCTCGACTTACGCTCAGCATGAAGTGGGAACAGCTACGCACTCGTTTAGCGGCCCGAACGAGCGAAGGCGCGTTAGACATCGTGTTTGCTGCACTTGCTCTTATACATTGTCTGAGGATGACAAAAAGATTTTTAGCGTTAAATACACAAGTAATGGGGTTATGCTCTTAACCTTTTCTTTACGGCATCTTCAATGAACTCGATGGACGAGTGGCGAGGTACCATTGGCAAAACTTTGGCTAAAACTTGTCACTGACTGCCACTAGACCTTTAATCCGCCACCCATAATCTACGACGTCATGTTTCTGTAAGCACTGCTGAACGCGGGAGCTTCAGAAGCGGTCACCAGTGACCTCACGAGAGCTCAACTCGTGACGGAATCCCTAGTGGCGTAAAGCTTTTTCACCACATCTACGAAGTCTAGGCAACCTTGCGGAAGTGAGGCCTTATACTCTAATAAATTATCGGATAATTTTGTTTCGTTTCTTCACAGATGATTGGTCAAGTTTTAGCCTCTGCGTCGCGCGAGAGTGCTTTCCGCGTTAAAGTGACGGTCAATTTCTTTACTGAGAAGATGAGAAGCACGATGTTCCAGCATTAAGCGTACTGCGTACACTTACGATACCGCTGCTCGCGGTTGACTTCTACCGGGATCAAGCCATGAGCTGATGAATCGTGACGCCGATCCTCTCAACTGGTTTGGCCAATATAGGCACGTGGTGCCCCAGCTTCGAGATCACGGAATTTTTCCAAACCACTTCGAAGCTAGTCACATCTATCCGCACGCAAATTATTCAACTCGATCCCCTCGAGAAAATTACTGCAATCCTCTGTCCCCAGAAGTAGTCTCTGGCTTAGCTTATGCTTCTATTCCCATGACTGTGCTTGCAAACGGGCCGATGCTAATGCTATCACACTTGCCTGGTTCGAGTTATACAAGGTTGCGATAAGTTCCAACAGAACACTAAGTGATTCTGCGGCCTCTATTGACCACAAACTTAAATTATCAAATCATGCGCGGGCATACTTTTATCTGTGAAGACAGCCGCGACCGCAGCTGTAAATAGACTTTAAGCTTTCAGCAATGACAAATTTAAATGTTGCTGTTTAATTCTTTAATTTTGGTCTAAATACTTTGTCGAATATCGTTTCAGCCAATTTATCGTGCTCATGGCTTGAGAAAGTCTTCAATTTGTTTATGCGCTGTAGGAGGCACTTACTTGCAAGCCACTCGGCTAATTCTTGCCTCGCAAAAGTGGGTTAGGTGATTGGGCCGCGAGTTTTAGCTAGTCCAGTCAAGTAGACAACACGTCCGAGTCACTCAGCGAATTTGCTCCCATATCTTCTTACTAAAGCTACGCCCATGTCATCTAGCACGTACGCGCTACAAATTACATTTGATATAGACGAAGTCACAACTGTGACACGAGCTAGCTCGTCAAATGGGCTACGCCATACAGCATTGGTAGAAAACTCTGTTGTAGTCAATGGCAAGCTCTACAGCGAACACTATATAGCCATGCACTATCGTCATTTGCGAACGTATCTCCTTTGGATTCTCGCCGTCGAAGACATGACTCTCTCGCTTCTAGACAAGCACCATACGTTGAAGATTTCATATTGAACTAATCGATGGTCTCGAAGACACGCTCGTCGTTGTATTCGCATTAATAAGATCAAGTATTGACGCATCGGCGTCTTTTTCATACGTTCCAAAAATAGTAAAGATCGCTTAAGGCATGATAGTCAAAATGATTGTATGGCTATCACATGTAATTCTTCATACGTTGCAACTCGTCTTTGCATAAAGCTTGATGAACTGCTTTAAAGTTGTAACTCATCTTTTCATAAAGCTTGGTGAACAATAACTTGAACCCAAGGAATTCATTTGTTTACTTTGCAAATGGTATGTCTTGGAACTATTTGTTAAGAAAATCTCACTTAGTTAGCTTTTTGAAGGTTATAAGCGGGTAGACCTTACTCATAGAGCAGCATCAATGAGAAACTAGCAGTGTCATGATATTCTTCCAATAGCTAATCGAAAATCAAATTGCTTGGTTACTCGTGCGACTCATGTTACTGCAAATGCAGTACAAATTTCGAGCAGATACAATGACAACTAGACATACGAAAATTACGGTACTTTCAGTGTTCATTTTAGGTACACGAACACTTCGATATTGTACTTATAAGCAACAAGACGAAGGAAGAATCTGAAGTCAGCGAGTTCAATGATGTAGATCACGCTGGTCATCCGAATTTGTCAAGATCGTGATATCACAAGTTTTACAGCCGAATGGCTATCAAAGAAGTTTTAAAAGCAAAATGCAAAAGAGTGTGACAGGTAATTTTTGGAGAAAAAAATTGTGGCCTTAAGTATGTGGGTATAAAAATAGCTTTTTGAAAAAGACAGGCTTAATTTAAAGCAAAGTATTTCAGGGTTATTCAAGAGCGCTATAAGCACAATCAACGTTACGCAAAGAAGAGCAGAAAGATTGTGGAATTGATCACGGGAATGGAGAACCGTCGTTTATTGAAACTCGATGACACAGGTAGGATCGAAGCGTGGTGTACCCGTGCATTATGCCACGACAGGACCTGCGACGGGGCTAGAAGTGCAGCACAAATGACGTTACCTGTAGATAGTACTTTAATTGTGAACGTGCAAATAATCGTCCGTGGCGATAGATGCCTTCTTTGAAGCTGGTGTCCCCATATTACTGTTCAATATAATAAAATTTGTGAGGTAGTAAAATAATAGTCAGTTATGGCGCAATCGTTAGAACTTCAATTGTTCAATATTGCTGTAGCGGTTAGCCGGAGGTTTGTTTAGCATTAAGCGTACTGAACAGCAATTAAAAGTTTACTATTACGACAAAGACAAGCTATAATTTCGTATTTTTTTATTTTTTATTATATTCAGCAAAAACTATTGAATTAATGGTATGGATACCACCAGTCAGACAAAATCTCACTTGGAAACTAAGGAAAAAGATATCGTGAGGGCAACTCACTGGTGTCAGTAACTAGTCAAACATTTTCGCAGAAAGAGTTTATGCGTCTTAGTCTAGTCGATAACACCCGGGCTGCCTAACTTGCGACGTACGTAAGATTCGAATTTGAGCTAATCCCAATTTAATCTAGCATTCCGTCGATGCCTATCGCACTCAGGTTACCTTCTTTTGTAATTCTCTGTGCACCATGTCAAGAAGCGACTTAGAATTGCGGAAGTATGTCTTCACGACCCGCGGAATGATAACATCTGAATCCGCGCCATAGTGCTCAAGGACATACCAAAGCCAGACATGCAACGCCGGGTGCGTAAAAAGCTTGTCGCCATCATTATGGAGTTGAAGACGATGAAAAAAACAATCTTCGTCAAGAGAGTTTGCGCGCCAAATCTTAAATTTTGTCTCTCGCACTTTGAATAGACGATATTTCATATTTGGGTCCCTTGTCTTGATGATTAGCATGTTCGCTGATTGTATGTCAGACAATTGATTATGCAATGCTACGAGTAATTCAGCGTCTGTATCGTTACGTTGCGATTCGAATACATGCCACGTCAATAATAGTGGGCCAACCACTATGTCCTCAGCTTCTATTTCTGTCAATTTGAGCCAAAGTTTGTTGAGCACATCGCTTGTCGTCTTTTTATTTATTCTCCCTGTACATAAATAGCTTATCTTATTTGATTGTAGCAAATCAACGCTTGCTTTCGTCTTCTTGCGGAGTTTGTAATGACGGTAGCAAGGACCTTGTCTTCAACTATACATTGAACCCACAAGTCAGTTTGCCAAACGCTCCTATTGGTTGGCGACAACGACGATATGGCGTAAGAAGGCCAAATGCTTACAGCCGAAGAGTGTACATCGGCATTTTAATTTGATAGATTCCTCACGTATTTGAGTGAGCGATTTGAGCATTTCTACAGTTTGTCTTAAACAGCGCGTTTATCAATTTATTTCCAATCAAAGGCTTTTATGAAGGCATGTGTCGCAACGGACAATAGCGTGCACGTTCAAATTTTGGAGTAATAACTTAAAGTCACACCAATTGTGCTGCAGTTTTAGCCTTATAGCATGGCGTCAAGTACGAGTACATCACGCCTCGCTCCTACTTGTGTCACCGGAATTCTTTTAACCGCTTTCAAAGTTTTCCGCAATCAATGTCACAGACTTTCTCCTTTCCTTCGCGTAAAGTCTCGCTTCAACAATGTTACTGCGTAACGTGACCGTACTCTTATCGTCCATGAATACCTCTGCAATACTTCAATTTAACTTGATTTTTAGTTGATATATTGCTTTCGAACTTAAAGCCACAAATTTTGATTTGTACACTTCCTGTTCCTGCAAATGCAGTACAGACTTTAAATAGATACAATGGCACCTAGCCAAAAAAGACTTACGTTAGGGTCAAAAAAATTTAAGGTTGCACGTTCATTTGCAGTGATAAAGGTATACCTTCATGCAACAAGATCGTAGCAAGAATATGAAAGTCAGCGTATTCAGTAATGAAGATCACGCTGGTCGTCCGAATGTGTCAAGATCGTGAAATTACAAGTTTTACAGCTGAATGGCTATCGAAGCAAACTGCAACAGAGTGTGACAATAAATTTATTAAGGGTTAACCGGTACGGTTGAAGACTAGACAAGCTTAAACTTGCCCATCAGTTAATGCTCTGTTTGTACTCGACATGTTGTCCGTTGTAGAGCTGAACTAAAGTACAACAAAAAGCTTTTACTAATCCAATATGGCGTTGCACAGTCGATGCGCATGCTTGTCTTACATGTGTGACCTCGTCTATATCGAATGAGATCCGTGGCACGTACGCGCGAGATAACATGTGCGTAGCTTTAGCAAAGAAATCTGGGGAGCAACTTTGATTATCGACTAGGACGTGTTGTCTGCGCAACTGAGTTAGCTACTTCCACTCCGATCCGTTAGCTCCAGCACATTGTGGCTTGAAAAAACGTAGCCGAACGGCTCCTGCATGCGATCGGCATCTACCGGATGCAAGCTAGAAGCTGATGAATCGTGACACCGAGCCTCTCGACTGTTTTGGCCAATATATGCGCAAGTACCTCAGTTTCGAGATCAGGGGGCTTTTTAAACCGACCTAAAGATAGTCGCATGTATCCGCAAGCGAATTGCTCCACTCGAAATTCCTCGAGATAAAAACTGTGATCCCCCCCCGCCCAAAAACAATTTCCCGCTGAGCTGATGGCTTTGGCATATACGACTGTGCTCGCAAAAGATCTGGTGCTAACGCTCTCACGCTTACCTGTCCCTAGTTATACAGGGCTTCGATAAGTTCTAACAAAACATTTAGTGTATCTGCAACCTGGATTGGCTTCAAACAATCAAGAGCGGTCTTGTTTTTGTCGTTACACCCATCCGAGACCGCATCTGTAGATAGCTGTTTGAGCCTTTTAGCAATGATAAATTCTAACTTTTGAGGTTTGCGGGTTATTTCTTTCCTTTTGGTCAAAAACTCCTGTCGAATATCCTGCCTTAGCCACTTAATTGTGCTTTGTCTCGAGAAGGTCTTCAAAAAAATTGATGTACTGCAGGAGGCTCTATCAGCAACCAAGCATTGTAAGGTTTCGCTTAACTGTCCGAACGATATCTTGCCGCCGCTAGTATTTCATTGATAATGATCCATAGGTAAGGTGTACCCGCTCATAATTCGTAAAGAGCAAAAAAATGCGAGCTTCCAAGACAAACAATTTGCAAAAAGGGATATTTTCCGTGGCTTCAAGGTTTGAGTTCATCAAGCTTTATGCAAAGACGAGTTGCGACGTATGAAAATATATATGTGACAGCCATTTTTTACTATCATCTCTTAAGCGATCTCTACTTATTTTGAAATTTATGGGTACGACGTCTATGCGTCAATACTTGATCATGACAATGCGAATACGACGACGAGAGTAAATTCCAGACCATTGATCTGTTTGATGTGAAACCAGCAACGTATGGGGCTTATCGAGCAGCTAGCGGGTCTTGTCTTCGAGGAGAGTCTTTAGAAGACACGTTGGCAAATGACGATCATCATAGTGAAGAGTACGCAATGCGCCAAATGCTAAGACTTCGTCCTTCTCCTGTTGTTAGAAAAACGTTATGACCGCCACTATAACGCGGAATATACCAAGACTTGAGTTGATGCACGTTTGTATACAGCCAGCTGTTCCACGCAGCTTAAATTGCTTCCTAGAGCTGTCCAACGCTTAGAGGCTAATTTCCTCTTGTGTGTTCCCACCTTATACACATCATGAGAATTTGATCCTTCTCTAGTAAGCGCTTCTGCCCCGCCCCCCCCCCGCCTCAATGACTAATAATTCATCTGACAGCGACCCTTCGTAGCCAAAGAGCCAAGAGTCTTCTTTAACTTTGTTTTTCGCAGCCAAGGAAGCGACTGTTACTTTACTCGGAAATACTCAAGTCTATTGATACTGGAACGATCACTACAATGAATTTGTAGGACGAAAGCTGACTTCCACGGTATTCGAAGGAGCAAGTCTGTTTGTGATTACTAAAAAACAATGATCTATTGTTGCTTTCTGCACTTTTAGAGAGCTGGGAGCGAGACTGGTCTTTCTTAGTCGTCCATGAGCACACCAACTTGTGTTTATTTCAGGAAGTGGTGTTCGAAGGCCGTCAACATATTTGGCTCACGTATACATATATATGAAGCTCGCGTCATTTTACATGCAAATACGGTAACGGGAAAGCTGATAGATGTGCAAGCTATTCGAATGAAATGTTTCTTTTTTCAGCTCCTTTGTAAACTCCCAGGTCACAAAGCCGCTAGATAAAGTGTTTGTACGGGAAAGCTTCTCAATTTAAGGCGGGCCTATTGGGTGAACGAGTGCGGACGTCACACCCACGTAATCGTCTGCGATTAAGATTGCCTTAGAAGCATTTTGTGCCTCTTTTTGCAGATAAGAAGGTTCTGGCATTCTTTTATCTTAAGCGGGAAAATGTTAGGCTTCATTAAATCTTCACAACAGGCCAACGCCGTAGCTACTGCTGCAAGAACATGAATTGTGATCGTAGAGCTCAAAGACCGTGACGCGTCCCAGCTGCTTGGCGGCAGAAATAACTGCAAATCCGTTTGCATCATGTGGGCTCATAGAGATCATCAAGTCTCCAGAGCAGCGCGAATTACGCATTCGACGATTGTTGGGAGGCGTTTGATAGATCCCGGATCCATTGCAAGGATTCAGGTAATTAGTAATCGTGTAATTAATTACGAAGTGCAATCAGGCCATACTACACCTTGCCCAGATGAGACGTGCAGAAATATGTTTAGTAAACAACTGTTTACTACTCTTGGTCGAATTTGTGCAATATGCTTTGGCTTGAAATTGATATGTTCAAGAAAATTTTTGTTTTGTGGTCCTGATTGGAATTCTTGATGAGCGACTAGAAAACTACCGCGATTTCCAGATTTCTTAGGCACCTTAGTACATTAATCGGTATGGATACCGATTGGTTGGCTTTTTAGCACTAAAGCTTGGCTTTATATTTTACAAGCACGGTCCTCAAACAAGAATGGCGTGTAATTTCGGTAGCAGCCGCATCAAGGCAGCCACGCGGCATGTTGCCGCAAAGCAGCGAAATAACTCTACTTAAATTTCACCACATGCTGCAATCATTTGCGACAGAATACTGACAGCGGCTAATTAAAATTACATTCAGCGTACCTGCGCAATCGTTCGTAATTGGCTCAAAGTCACGACAGAGTGGCTTTGTATGCCTCATGCAAGGGAAACGATTACGTGTTGTTGTAACTGTCAGAAAGATGTAAAGTAAAAGCTGCGATGCGGAGACGTCCTAATGGACATGTATCTATTTAAACCTTATGATACACAACACAGTCAAAACAACATCGAGCCAGTAGCGATGAAGGCGCTTCTTATACACTGTCAATAACGTAGTATCACATAAATTATGTTGTGAGTGAAAATATATATTACGGTGCACTGCATCCCAGCTATTAAATGATTGGTCAGCAGTCGGCGCCACCGCTGTTCGCTTCGTTCACAACATGTACATAATGGTATGTACATAATGGTACTTAATTCACACTGCTCAGCACGCTGAGGAGATCGCATTTAGCTCACTTTCGTTAATACCCTTGCGGCGTCGGTTTGCACCAGCCATTGTCGCATCTTCTGCTCTTATCTCACAATTTGTAAATTCTCTATTGACAAGCTATCTGATTTTAATCTATCATTGTACTCTTAGGAGTCAGCAGCGTTAAAAAGCAAATGAGAAGACTGACGACTGTGCGATCACAAACCCTTCCACTCCTGAGTACTGGTACACATGCAGTACACATTGGCACTGCTCTGTTGTGATACAGACCGTATGATTCGATGATGACTGCAGGACACCCGTACGGTCGCCATAATGTGAGAAAAGTGTCTGATCATCTAAAACTGGATACATCTTAGATTTGTAGATAAAAATCGCTGGAAAAATCTAAGGCAATTGTTCAAGACGCTCTGGATAGATTCCATCTGATCGCTCAGCAGCCTATTGTTGCATACAACACAGTACAATAGACAGTACGCACCCAATCCTTATTGTAATTGCAAAACTTCTTGTCATTACTCATACTTGAAAACCGAAACCGGTTACTTTAAGGCATCCTCATATTACTTCCTGTGTCTTTTGCTGTTTTAGAATGCTTGGGCAATGCGTGCACGGAACTTTGCTACTTGTCATCCCACAAAGAATTGCGCTACTTAAATAATAAGTCATACTATGCACAAACATATTGAAAAAAAAAATTAATCTTGAGCTTTAATTGCTTATGATCTTGACATGTCTATCGCTCCGTAAAGCTCGATAGTGATTCGGAGGTCGCAGATGCCCCCCCCCGCAACTTGCCAATCTCAAATAATCCTTCAAAAGCGATGCTCAAGCCTAAAACTCTGCGCCATTTCATGTTGCTGTCGGCTTTCACACTCGTGGTATGTACCAAGACCATGATTGCAGTGGACGGCCAAGCCCAGAGTCACATGAGGAGCTTGTCAGCAGAGGATGCGCGCACTGACCGCTATGAGGAAAATACGTTAGATACCACCGGCGCGTAGGTGACATGGGAAGTGGAGAAGTTGGCGCCGAGTCTGCGTTCAGGCTCTCTCCTGACAAAGCGAAAGCGATCAACTTGTCTTTTACCCCACGCTGGTTCCATACCATTGCTTCTTTCGTGTAGATCAACAGTCGTAGCTCCAAGCATTTCAGCCAAGCGAGTACGCCAAATTTCTCACTCAGCATCCAGAACAGTTCATCGTATATTAGCTGCTCGTCTAATTCATATTTAAGTGAAAGCTGACGAGCAAACGAGGCATGTCTTCTTGGCGGGTTCTTGAAATCGTTGCCCCTGTCGATATCAAGTTTCAAGGCATGAAAGACATCAGCTTCTATCTCGTTCGCTATCCAATCCTTCATCCGAAGTTCGTGAGATTCTTTGGCTATGGCTTTCGTCTTTAGGGACGCAAGACCACCAAGCCCAAATGTTGCCAGCTCATAGTCGTCAAAGTGCTTATTCAGCTCGTGAAACAAGGCCTCATAAGCCTCGGCAGAGTCTTCGTACGCGCCAAAGACACCTCTTGCCCACCTTCGATACTTCTTACTTGCAAATAGAGTTTTCTTCACAGAGAGCACGTCAAAGTTCTCTAACACGTAATTGATGACATTTTCTTTGTCGATAGAGAGCCTTGAACGTAGACTTGGCGTTGATTCCTCCAATTCCCATGCAATCTTTGCGTCAAAAGTATTTAACGAACTTTCCTCAACGCGGTCAGTGCGAGCATCCTCTGCTGGCAAGCTCCTCATGTGACTCTGGGCTTGGCCGTCCACTGCAATCATGGTCTTGGTACATACCACGAGTGTGAAAGCCGATACCAACATGAGCGCAGAATTCTAGGCTACAGCATCGCTTTTCAAGGATTATTTGAGAATGACACGTTGCGGGGGGACGCTATCGAGATATACGGTGCAAAAGATCGTAAGCCATTGATTGGAGTCCGAGATTTTTCTTTTCTAATATATTTGTGTATAGTATGACTCCCGCTTTTCGCTACCTCTATCCTTCTTGGTGTCCACCACACCACTCCAATTAGACTATCTCGACGCAGAGGAATCAGCAAGATCTGAAGAGTAAATAAAATGAAAAGAGATACGGAGACGGCGATGAAAAAACTCACAGCGGTAAATAACAAGCTGAAGTTCTACCAAATTTGGGCCTATCTGACACCAACCGAGGAGTTTAAACATTAGCTGCCGATCTCGCAGTGCACAGGAAAGACCAGGAATTGTTTTGGACACAAAAGACGATACGATGAGCTTCTCATGTAAATTGCTTTATCTCGACTTCAGTTTCATTTGCAATTCTTTGCCCTACATGTTGCACGCACAGCACAAGCTACTGCGAGCATGTTCCTTCAGTTTCATCCGCTGCATCGCGATACGTTCATCGTAACCACTTTACTGTTTCTTATAAGTTTCTGCATTTTACTACTATTATATGAAGTATCTTCCAAGCAGACCGTCTCCACCGCTGAACCTCTTTGGCTAAAACACATACAGATCTTGTTTTAAAAGTCAAATAAACAGCACCGTGTCTCTCAAGGCGCAGGCGTTGAAGATCTCAATTGCAGTGCCAGCAATGCCGAGGTCAATGCCGAGGTCCGCTTGTTAAACTTTCGCGCCGACGTTGCTGTCAAGATGAGCTTCTTACCAGCCTGACTAAAGTCGGGCATCGTGATGCTGTTTGGGAGATTGCGTGGGTCCGAAATGTCAAATTTAGCATCTGCACGAGAAATCGTGCTGCCTTTTGCGCCAATCTGATGAATCAGGCTCTCCTTTTCGTAGCCTGTAAGACAATTGCCGCGCAGCACAAATTACCGCTTCTTGGAGACCTGCTGCTTGCCACCTTGAGCATCCCTTGTGAGCACGTAAAAGGCAGGATAGCACGCGCCCAAATGACAGGTCCAATAAAGTTATCAATCAAGACGTAGTCTGTCTTGCTTGTGGAAATTATAAGCTTTTGGGACTTGGACCGCAAGCTCACAGTGACAATTTATGAGCACATACTCTCGTCCTCCAATAAATTCGTGTCTTTATTGACAAACCAAGCCGTTAGTGGTTGGTCAGCAAGAGATGGAACCGTTTCTTGCGCTTAAGCGGCACGGGTATAGCCAGTAAAGTGCACTCTCGAGCCTTAAGTAAATTATCCCAAAGCCTCATAAATCGCACGAGGGCCACAGATGCATTGTTATTCTTTCGCTTGACAGCACAACACACGTCTGGTCGCATCGCAAGCAGCATATCCTTTTACATATCCACTCTTTTGGATTCAGCGCGCCGTCAGTGCCCAATCCGTCACAAAAATGAGCATTCCATCCACAAGCATATACTCCCCGTCAACGCAACTCATCATATCGCCGCCGAGCCACGACGTGATCCAAAACTGTCTACATTGCTCAATCGAGGAGATTGCGCGGCCGTGAGTGCGAACGAAGTCGGTTGATCATGACATTCATGGATCTCCCAGGCGTTGGAGGCATGATCTTTGATTGCAATAAGACGACTATAATGCGACTAAGTAAGCTAATAGCACGGTGATACTCGAGTCCATTCATCACGTCTCCGTCTACAGCATGCACGATGTCAGAGATGCGTACGCCATGAGCTTCAGCATAGCCTACGATGGTTGGGTGTGCCATGGGCAAGTCCTTGACCACAACAATCACATCGTCTGTCGTGACCGTCATACTGAAACAAGCTCCTCGAAATTTAACTGCGAACAATTGACCGCGTCGAAACGGACGAAAGAAGTGGATACACAATGGACGCGTCAGCGACTGTAGCATCTGGATGACATTGTCGTAGCTGCGCCCAACAGTCCTTGCGCCATTTGCAAATGGCGTCGTTAAGGTGAATCTGTCCACTGGCTTCTACCTTGCCGTGTGCACTGTTCGGTTGACGTTTGAAGTGATTGACAATCACACTTTTAATTTGTTCTCGAATCGTCATGCCTAACGATCGGTTTTGATAAACAACTTCAAAGACCTCGCTTGGCTTCATGGGCGCCAGCGCTTCAGTTTTTGGCGAGAGACAGAGACCAATAGCAGTCGCCAGACTCTAGGTCGGTAATTTGTAGAAATACCACCCCAGCTAAGTTTGCAAAGCTGGTCCAAATCAACGATTTTCCTTGCCAATAATTGCTCAAATTGCATGTAGCGCGTACTTTTCCCGACGCATTACGTGAGGACAGACCTGACGCGATAGACCTCAGTGAGCGCTTTATTATATAAATGCAGCTCACATACGCACCTTGGAAAAGCCGGTGAGGGCGTTGCCCACACTGGCATAAATGGGCCCGTTCGGTTTCTTCACTGATCCCGGCAAAGCTTGTGGCTTTTGTTGCGCCAGAACTTTGCTCTTTTCCCGTGAAAAGAAGCCCGACGTTGCTGTATTGCAGCTATTGCACGCCCCATTTTCTTCTGCGCAAACTTATGCAATGCAGTCTAACAGGGTTCTGATGTCCTCTCATGCGGAGGAAACTGTATAATCGCACGATAGCCAAACTCAGACATCAATTGTCAAGCCCAAGCATTAGTTACTAGCAGCCGCACCATAGATGGAGTAGTTGTTGTGGCTTCCATCTTTGCCGTTGCTGCAAATGTGTCGAGCTCACGGCGAAGAGCTTTTCTGTACAGCGAGCAATATTGGCATTTGCATCCAACAGAAAAGACGATGATCGCGCGATAGTACCTACTCTGCGTCGAACAGACTTCCACGCTTTTAGTTGAAGTGGTGTGGTGGACACAACAGAAGATTGAGACGGGGGCTGGTTAGCGGCTCCCCTTATTTAATTAGCGCGATTTTGTGTGGGATGATAAATAGTAGACTTCCGTGCCCAAGTATTTTAGCCACCACAAGATACAGGAGAGAGACGATGAGGTTTCCAACTTACCGGTTTCTGTTCTTATGAAGGGCGCACTATCTGATGTAACAACAAGCTGGTGAGCGATCACATGATTTATATCCAGAGCAACTTGAACAATGTGCGTTGGTATCTATCTGCGGGCTAATCCTACGAATTTGATTCAGCTTTAGATGCTGTACCGTAAGCAAATACTTACCTCACATTATGGCGTCCGTAAGATTGTCTTGCAGGCATCATCAAACCACACGGTCTTTCCCACAACAAAGCAGTGCCAGTATGTACTGCATTTGTAAACCCATGTACCAGTACTCGGGAGTGGAAGGACACAGTCGTCCGACTTGACTTTTGCTCCTCAAAGCTGCTGACAAATCTTAAGATACAATGATAGATTAAAATTAGATAGCTTGTCAATACAAGATTCACTTACTGAGAGATAAATGTTAGACATGCGGCAACAGTTGCTGCAAACTAAAGTCCCAAAGGTAATCACGGGAGCGAACCGAGTGGCGCTCTCCTCAGTGTGCCAAGCATTGGGCATTTGAGATCATTATATGCATGTTGTGAACGAAACGAACAGTGATGGCGCTGACGTAGTGCGACTGCTGACAACTATTTCGATAACGAAAAAGCTTAATTTTGTAAAACATAAAAGCTAAAAAGAATAAGGTGTTCACAAAATGGGTAAAAGCGATAAAGTTCCTGCATAAATTGCACCTAGTCGCCAAAACTAAAATCAAGACCACAAAACGAATTTGATTATTATATAGGCTATATTTAAACCGTAGTAGTTTGCACGTTTTCGACCAAGACTAGTGAACATTTATTTATCAAACACCTTCCTACACGTCTAATCTGTGCAAGGTGTTGCATGAGCCGGTCACACCTGATTGCTCTTCGTTATGTATCCCACGACTACGTAGGTGGTAAGTCACCCGAAACCTTACAATGGATCCAAAGGAGTCGAACACCTACTAACAATCATCGGATGCGTAGTTCGCGCTGCTCGGGAGAATTGTTGGCTTCTATGAGACCAAAGAGGTGAATGAACTTGCAATCACATCAGTCGCCAAGCATCTGGGTCGCGTCAAGGTCTTCAAGCTCTACGATCATAATGTTTGTTTTAGCAGCAGTAGCAACGGCGTCAGTGCCCGCCGTGAGGCTTAAGCCAGTGAAGCTCAATGTTAAAGAAAAGGAAAGCTAGAACCTTTTTTCCGTATTAAAGGTTAAAAACTGGTTTGAAAGCAATCTTAATCACGGATGATTACGTGTGTGTGACGTTGGCAGTCGGAGGCCGATTTGAGATCGAGGCACTAACCCGTATGAATACTTTGCCAGAGGGCTTCGTGAAGTGGGATTTTACAAAGGAGCAGATACGTCCATTCATAAGCCAAAAGTAATAACGGCTTTCGAGGGCCACTATCTGACAAACTAGAGGTCGGTGAGCTCATGGACGGCTTAAACGAAGATCGGCCTCGCACTCACCTTTTTCGTGTGCAGAAAGCAACATCAAAGGTTTGTTTTTGAACATTAAAATGGCCACAAACAGACTTGCTCCGTTGAATACCGACGAAGGCAGCCTCTTTTTGTGAAAGTGATCGGTCTTTCATCAAATTACAAAGTTGGTTCCGAGTAAAGCCGCACCCGCTTCTTTGGCTGCGACAAACATGGGTAGGGAAGACGTTTGGCTCATTTAAGGGCTTTGCAGGGTCGCTGTCCGAAGCTGCACGCTCAGAGCCAGTGAAATGCCGGTCAATAGTAGGGTCGGGTCGCCTTCTAGAGAAAAATCAAGTTTTCAAAATGTGAGCAAGGTTGATACACGCCATAGACAATTAGCCCCGAAGCGTTTGGGAAGCTCTTGACAAAGATGCAGGCAGCATTCAACACCTGGTTGTATTCGCACCAATAAAATTTCATTACAAGTCTTCGTTCAATAGCAAATGACTGCGCGCGAACAAAAGATTGCGGTCAGCTAAAATACGTCAAGTTATGGTCGCAGAGGGAGTCGCAAAAGCAGGTCAGTTTCGGTTTGACTGGGTAATCGGGCGCCACTTATAAATTTTGGAGCTGGAAGGACCTGGCTATGAGAAATTCAAACTTTAATAGTTGAAAGAATTATCTTGTTTGGCATAGACAAGTACGACTTGATTCTGTGCATGCCAAAGAAAAAAAGGATGAATCCTAAAAAAAGTAGTGGTGCAAGACTATGGTTTTATCTGCCCAACTTCACACGACAGAGCTTTAGTGTGATTTGTTTGCCGCACTGTTGTAAAACAACGAGTTTGAAAATAGACTTAGGCATTTACACGCCCAAAGTCAATATGGAAGATAATAAGGTGCTGATGTTTTTCCAAGGGTGACGCAACGAAGTTTTTCAGCGTTTGTTCGGCGGGTAGCAAGTCCCACTATTAGATTAAACTTTCAATGATGCTTATAATATTCCCCTGATTGCAGAAAGCCTTGCTCCATCGGCGGACAACAGCATTGCACCACCAGCTGTGGGCCACTAAGTTCTTTAAGCTAAAAGACAAGGTCTCCAGGGAGGTAATAAGATATCACCAAAATCGTGTAGAGTAACTCCACTAAAACGAAATGAAGGCGCGATTCGAAATCAACGTTTGGCTATCATAAACGACCTCGTCTTTACCAAAACAGAACTTAACCTTATGAATAGATGTCAGCTCATCTTGAGCTGTGTCGCGGAAGGTGTGCCCCGGTGTGAGGCACTGTCTGGGGCTTCAGATTTACCGAGCCTCAAACTACCCAAAGCTACTGAGCCCTTGGCCAAATAAAAACTCCTAGACTAGGTATGGTTTTAGATGCAAGCCTCTCTTAAAATTAAAATCCAAATTTTCGTTCGGACAAAGATGCGTTGCATTAGTCTCATTAGCAGATTTCCAATGCGGCTTAGCGTACATACCATGAAAAGTATCAAGGATCTGGTATTCTATCCCTCTAGATGTGTGGTCCAGAAACCCAACATTAACCTATCACTAAAAAGTGGAATGAGGGTAAGTTTGAGCTTAGATAAGCCATGAAGTGTTATGTCACCAGGCAATATCCAATTTTATACGAACAATGTGAGATCATTTATGAAATTTCTTTTTATCGATTTTTACCCCTTGATGAGAAAAAGTATGCCGCACGATAATTAAAGTCGTATTTTGACAAGAGAAAACACTGTTTTATCTTCACAGAGGCTTTCCCAAACGACTCGGGTGCAGATGCTGCTAGATGCAGCAGCTATTTGCTTGAAGAAAGAGCAAGTTCAGAAATTGGGTGATTACTCAAAAACTTTCAAAGATGGATTAGACGGTAAAGGCTGTTAGAAAGGTATGTGGATGTAGTGCCACACGCTTTTGCGTAGGTCAGATGAGTTGGGCCACATCAGCAGCATTGGAAACTATATCGACCAACAAATTCGCTAGGATATAAAACGAATGTCAATTTATGTGATTTTAATCTGGGGCGGAAGGCGCCAAAGTCGACTTTAACACCGCAATAGCCAAAATAAATGCATCGCTATCAGATTTAGGGAGGCTGTTTACATTACGCTGCGCCGTCAATTACATCTTTAGTCGTTGTACCACATTTGAAGATTTAAAATGATTTACCATTTGAGGGTACATGTTGCTCTGATTAGCGGTCGTTTTATCGAGAACAGGCTGTTCTTTTAGTCTCAACAACGCATCGATGGTGTTACATATACACATGGATGGATGAGTTTGTGAGAAGCTATGAAATGTGCCAGAAAATTATTTTCGCGCTTTACGCGCTGAAATCATTGCAGAGCCTGACCGTACCGGCGGACTATTGGAAGTCCATAAGACTCGACTATATCTTTGGCTTAGCAAAATTAATGGCAACACGGGCACCATGCCGCCACAGCAGGAGAGTGCAGCTGGCACCTGCATTAGTGAAGAGAAGACAGCAGAACGTTTAATGTTTAAGACCACGTTTTTCCAGACAGGTTCCTTTACCAACGCTTTTTTGTAATTGCTGCTGAACACTTTCGACATGTGACGATTCACAGACACGTGGTCCGATAAAATAGATCAACCTTGTGCTAAAAGGATCATTGTACCGAACGTGCGTTATATTTTCGCATTTGTGGACATATAAGCTATTTGTAGTTGAGTTGCCATGGCTCACAAAGTCATGAGCTTTATTTCATTACATAAACACCCTACAGAATTTTCAGATTTAAGAGCACGAACTTTGGAGGGGGGGGGTCTCTATCTTCCAAGTTTGTCAGCTTTCATATAAAAACAATAAAGTGACTCTATTAATAGCTGGCTGAACATATTGAACGGGGCAAAAAATGCAATATTCATCCGCTCAAAATAGACACATGGAGCTTTCCGGTTTACATGCATAAAGTCATCAAAGCATTTTGTCCTGAAGTATTGTATTTATTGGTACTAAACTGACCACTCGTAGATCAGCATCCATGAACAAGATGAGCTATTATTTAATCGGACCACTTACATTTTAAAGGACTTGGGCCGAATTATACCATCTACTTTTTCCAAAACGCTGTCGACGCACCTAGCACTTACTATGAGGAGTTAAGTGAGAAATTTCGATTAGCAAGACTTCTGGCCTTACGTGATCTCTGATCTTTTCCAAGCCCTTCTTAAAGTGCTGCCAAGGCGCTCTATCCTGTTAGAATTGCGACTTCGGGCGGTCATACAGCGGCTGTCAGCTCCGCTGTTTTGGCCATAGAATGTGGGACTGAGTAATCGTAAACCTTTCCCTTTAAGCGTCCGGCAATGCCTAAGGCTCACTTTGCAAGAAAGCGACATCCAGCGATAGTTAAAAAACCTCGCGCAAAGACGCGCAGCGATCGATCAGACTGTATTTTTTAAATATTACATGCTAATAATTTTTTTTGTTAAGGGTAAACTAACCGCCAGGGCCGCAAACATTCGGTCACGCACGAGTCTATTTTTATCACGAAAAAGTAGAAAGACGAGGCAGAAGTGGCATCTTATGGCGCACCTTTGCCGCCAAGGCCAAAACCACTTCCTTGTGGTGTGGATAATGAAGTAGATATACTTTCACTGACAAGCCAAGATCTTCCTATGAAGTGGTGCGGTTGTGCCTCTCCCCAAAACTCATGGGAGTCAATGAAAAAGTTTTGAAAGAAGTGTCCGGGCGCCACTGCGCTCACTACGAATCTTAAGCACAACATGGCTGTTCTGCGATAGATTGCTTGTGTCAAGTGAGCGGGAGCTCATCACGATCAATATACTCAATTATTCTCGAGCACGAGGCGCAGTCACACCGGAATGAATTTTGCTTACTTATAAATCTGCAGGGGAAAGTATAATTTCGTGCCCAACGATATGACTGTGATCGTCCGAAAAGCTACGATGGGTACCTAGATCCTCTAGCATTTGGACTGCGTCCTCGAAGTACGCTCAGCTTGAGGTGTGCGCAGCTCGGAACCAGCTAGATATCTTCGCAGGAATCTCTCACGTCGTACCCGTTGTACTTGCGGCCCATACATTGTCCGAGGATGACCGGAGGAATTTAAGCGTTGAATACACTAGTATTGAAGCTGTACTCTTGCCAATTACTTTACGATACCTTAAACGAAGTCGATGGACGAGTGGCGAGGTAACTTTGGCAAAGGTTTAATCAGTCGACTCTCGTCGCTGCCTGCCAGTCTGCGACTTAAAATCTGCAACATCATGTTTTTTTTCTTTATCACTGAACGCGAGGGCTTCATCAGCGGTCACCAGGGACCTAGCGATGAGCTCAACTCGGGACAACCCTAGAGGCTTAAAGCTTTGAAAATCACTCTATTGCTTTCTTATGAAAGCTGACAAACTTGGAAGATCAAAATTTCCCCCTCAAGTTCGTGCTCTTTAATCTGAAAAATCAGTAGGGTGTTTATATAAAGAAAATAAAGCTCATGATTTTGTGAGCCATGACAACTCAACTACAGATAGCTTATATGTCCAGAAAGGTGAGATTTCAGCACACTTTCTGTACAATGATCCTTTGAGCACAAGGTTGATCTATTTTATAGGACCACGTGTCTGTGGATTGTCACATGTCGAAAGTGTTCAGCAGCAATTACAAAAAAAGCGTTGGTAAACGAGCCTGTCTGGAAGACCGTGGTTTTAAACATTAAACGTTCTGCTGTTTTCTCTTCACTAATGCTGGTGCCAGCTGCACTCTCCTGCTGTGGCGGCATGGTGCCCGTGTTGCCATTAATTTTGCTAAGCCAAAGATATAGTCGAGTCTTATGGACTTCCAATAGTCCGCAGGTACGGTCAGGCTCTGCAATGATTTCAGCGGGTAAAGCGCGAAAATAATTTTCTGGCAGATTTCATAGCTTCTCACAAATTCATTCATCCACGTTTAATGTAACACCACCGATGTGTTGTTAAGACCAATAGAACATCCTATTCTCGATAAAACGACCGCTAATTAAAGCAACATGTACCCCCAAATGGTGAATCATTTCAAATCTTCATATGTGGTACAACGACTAAAGATGTAATTGACGGCGCAGCGTAATGTAAACAGCCACCCTAAATCTGATAGCGATGCATTTATTTTGGCTATTGCGGTGTTTCGAAGTCGACTTTGGCGCCTTCCGCCACAGATTAAAATCACATAAATTGGCATTTGTTTTATATCCTAGCGAATTTGTTGGTCGATAGAGTTTCCAATCCTGCTGATGTGGCCTAACTCATCTGACCAACGCGAAGCGTGTTACCAAGCACACTACTTTTTCCAAACTTTCATTCATTGCGGACATAGTTATTCGCAAAGAATGACAACTATTTTGTCATTTTTTTGGGCAAGATGACCGAACTTTATCGCTGTTCACAGGAATGTCCGGCCTAAAAAAATACAAAGGGCATAGAGTTAGATTAGCTTGCTCATGGTTTCGTTTTAGCTTGCAATGATTCCCATCGATGGAGTCTTCAGAAGCGTCGCAAAAGACGCTTGACGGCTTTGTAAAGTACGAAAAGTCAAGACTGGTGCTAGTTTTGTTACAATAATCTACTAATATAGATCTGGCTTTTTGCTAGACCGGCATACTCGACGCTGTACTTGTACAAGCAATTTGGTACACCTGGTCAATACCTCAAGTGTCGCGCCGGCCAAGGCAAGATAAATTTCACTTCGTCTGATCCCCATGGTTGTTATAAAAGCAGCCGAGGTTTTTCTTAAACTGCCGCATGGACGCGTTATCGATGTTATGTAAAGTTTGGTGGTCCTCATGACCTCAAAAACTTGCCCCGTCAAGTCTTAATAGGTCTACATAGCCGACCAATTCTTTTACAATGAATATGGACGAATATATCGTCTTCGAGCAAAAGGATGTAATGCAGCTGTGTCACAAGAAAGTGAAACCTCGCCAGGGCGTTAATTAATGTTGCTACGCCGCTGAGCGTACTCACCACCGTGAGGTACCCTCATTCGTTTTGGTAGTAGTATATATATCGTGCTACCGAACATGCTATGAGGATATGCGTCCTTCTCTGGATAAGGCTATTATCAGATACTGCTGCGCTGACCAGCTCGTTACATGCTAAAATATACTGCCGTTTTTCCCACGTACAGAACAACGATAGTGGGTGACGAGTGCAGAAATTATGTCTTCTAAACCCAACCATTCCTTATCTTAGCATGACCCTAATGGTTGTGTAGTCTCTACCATCGACTTCACGCGGCAGGAGAGTCATCGGTGTATGCAGATACATGAAAAGCGCGTCTCGACAGCGCTTTCGTGCGTCTGAGTGGCTTTTTCACGCAGATGGTGTAGCAGCGAATTTAATGTGACGAGATATATGAGTATCTCAAAGTTCCTCGAACCAAAACGACATGAGAGTACTGCACATGCAGCCGCCCAGCGAACGACGGCAAATTAATCGAGCAACACAAACTTCGCATTCGGCGGAAGCCGATTTTTAAAAAATATGCGCTCGTCGCGTTTTTTCAAAGTGAAGTAATTCTTTCATCGATCTCTTCCTCCCGAACATTTTTATGAGACAATCATAGCAGCAATCATTCATCCGATCTTGAGATCGATATGCACTAAAAAATTAAGCTAAAAAAACTCAAACTAAAAAGCGACAGATTCTGATGGTACATTGTGCTTATAATACCCCAAAGCTTTTGTTAATGCTGTGTTCTGGAGTTATGTAGGGTAACGAGAAAAGTAGATCTCGGATCAAATGCACTGATCACCGCGATAACCTGGCTGATTCGAAGCAGGCAAGACTTACCTATAATCTCTCGAGCTTTGACCGTATCACCTAAAATGCTCGTGTCATCCTCCACACATGGTGTGAACCAGGATTTTCATCGCCAGTATCCAATTGCAGGTACATTTAGTGCCGTGTGTGGCACTACATCCACATACCTTTCGCACAGCCATTTCCGTCTTATCCATCTTTAGAAGTTTTTGTGTAACCACCCAATTTCTGAACTTGCTCTTTCTTCAAGCAAATAGCTGCTGCATCTAGCAGCATCTGCACCCGAGTCGTTTGGGAAAGCCTCTGTAAAGATAAAACAGTGTTTTCTTTCGTCAAAAGTACGACGTTAATTATCGTGCGGCATACTTTTTCTCATCAAGGGGTAAAAATCGATAAAAAGAAATTTCATAAATGATCTCACATTGTTCTTATAAAAATGAATATTGCCTGGTAACATAACGCTTCATGGCTTGCCTAAGCTCAATCTAACCCTCATTCCACTTTCTAGTGATAGGTTGATGTTGGGTTTCTGGACCACACATCTAGGGGAATAGAATACCAGATCCTTGATACCTTTCATGATATGTACGCTAAGCCGCATTGGAAATCTGCCAATGAGACTAATCCAACGCATCTTTGTCCGAACGAAAATTTGATTTTTTAATCCTTAAGAGAGGCTTGCATCTAAAACCATACCTAGTCTAGGTGTTTTTATTTGGCCAAGGGCTCAGTAGCTTTGGGTAGTTTGAGGCTCGGTGAATCTGAAGCCCCAGACAGTGCCTCACACCGGGGCACACCTTCCGCGACACAGCTCAAGATGAGCTGACATCTATTCATAAGGTTAAGTTCTGTTTTGGTAATGACGAGTTAAGTTCTGTTTTGGTAATGACGAGGTCTTTTATGATAGCCAAACGTTGATTTCGAATCGCGCCTTCATTTCGTTTTAGTGGTGATAATCTACACGATTCTGGTGATATCTTATTACCTTCCTGGAGACCTATTCTTTTAGCTTAGGGAACTTAGTGGCCCACAGCTGGTGGTGCAATGCTGTTGTCCGCCGATGAAGCAAGGCTTTCTGCAATTAGAGGGACATTATAAGCACCATTGCAAACCAGTGCTACTAGCGGGGCTTGCTACCCGCTAAAGAAAACTTTCCAGACGCCGTCACGTCTACCTTTGAAAGAACAGCAGCACCTCAAGGCTCTCCTATATTGACGTTGAGGTTTTAAAGGCCTAGATTTTTTCCTAAACAAATTATACTTAAACAATGGTGGGAACAAAACACAGTAAAGCCTTGTTATGGAACGGGGAAGCTGGTTTCATACACTTCAATTTACAATTTAGAGCTCGAGCTTTTTTGTCTACAGCGTGCACAGGACCAAGTCGCACTCGTTCTCGTCAAAGACGAGAAGTACCTTCGTACTATTGAAGTCCTCAACTCTTATAGCCAGATCTTTTTAAGCTTTAAGACTGTTGACAGGCGTCTCGTCACCCGAAACGGACTTGCTTCTGCGGCTTCCTCCACATGAATTGCTTAACGTATCTTATCTGACCTCCATCTTTGTTGGCAACCAAAAGTTCGCAATTCACTATGACACGTGTGCATACAGCCAGTTGTTTAATACTGCTTGTATCCTTTTAAAGAGCTGTCCAATGGTTAAATGCTAATTTCCTATTGTGTGTACCAACCTTGCGCACATCATGAGAATTTGATCCTTCTCGAGTAGGCTGTTCTGCCCCGCCCCTACAACTAACCAGTATTTCTTTGGCTCTGAGGACAAAGAATCTGACAGCAACCTCCATAGCCCTTAAATAAGCCAAGCGACTTCTTTACCCGTGTTTATTGCAGATAATGAAGTGAGTGTTGCTTTACTCGGAAACACTTACAATCACCACGCTGAATTTTGTACGAGAGCCCACTCTTATTGACGACGAGGAGCTGCCTTCCAACGGTATTTAAAGGATCAAGTCTGTGGTGGCTTTCTTTTTCTCGATCCCTTATTGTCACTTTCTGCGCTCGTCTATGAGCACAAAAACCTTTGTTATTTATAGAAAATGGCACTCGAAGGCCGTCAACTCGTTTGGCTCATAAATACATATATAATTCGCGCCTACATTGCTTGCAAATACGGTAACGGGAATTCTCATAGATGTTCAAGCCAATCGGATGGAACATTTCTTCTAAAGCTCCTTAGTAAGCTCCCTGGTCACAAAGCCCTCAGATACGCACAGAAATATGTTAAGTAATATACTGTTTACTATCCTTGGTTAAATTTGTGCAATATGCTTTGGTCTTTTATCGGTATATTCAATAAAATTTCGTTTTGTGGATTCTTGATGAGCGACTAGGATAGCCACCATTATCGCTTTTACATCACCTTAGAGTGTTGATCGGTCGCCGTGCGAAAAAATCGCGATGCGAGGGGGATTTAAATGGACGTGTATTTATAAAACCTTATGATAGATAGCACAGTAAAAACTAGTAGCGATGCAGGCGTTTTTAGACGGTCAATAAAGGAGTATCACCTAAATCATGTGGCGAAATGGGAATAAATACATATCCACGGTGCACTGCACTCTAGCTTTTATATAATTGGTCGGTAGACGCGCCGCGTCGGCGCCATCACTGTTCGCTTCGTTCGCAACATGAACATAATGGCTCCAATTGCACAATGCTCAACACGCTGAGGAACTCGCCACATAGTTCGCTCCCGATAGAAGCTTTGCGATTTCAGTTTGCCGCGACCGTTGCTGCATTTATCTCTCATTCACTATTGACAAGATATCTGGTTTTGATCTTTCATTGTAATCTTAGGGTTTGACAGCAGCTTTGAAATGCAAAAAAGAAGTCTGACGACTAGGCCTTCCACGCTCGAGGCCTGGTACATGGGGTTACAATTGCAGTACACATTGGCACTGCTTTGTTGTGATAAAGACCCTGTGGTTTGATGACGGCTGCAAAACTCACGTACGGACGCCATAATGTGAGGAAAGTATTGGCTTACAGTATAGCACATAAAACTTGGTGCATTTTGAGCAATTAAATTGCAGAAAGAT
>MBPM02000259.1:0-45244 GCA_001695595.3 Plasmopara viticola | reverse complement strand
TTTTCAGCTTTTCATATGTGCGATTGCTCAAAATTTTACGACCTCCAACACGTCTGGGCAGGTCTAGAATAATAGATCATGCTTATGTTTGGCCGTACCTTGTCTCAGCTTTCCAAAAAGCTCTTTCTTCTTTAATTTATGCCTTTTTTTTGTGCTTGTGCACGTCGACAAAGAGCGTTCGAGCTAATATGTAGCCGAACGACGCGTCAGCATTTGAAAAAGTGTTTGTACGTTAATTGTAACTCTGACGCGCCTATGCATGTCTTAGAAAGACCGATCGTGCTAATATGTGACCGTACAACGTCGCAGCATTTCTGAGAAGGCATTGCTCACAATGCATGGCTTTAACGTGCATGTGCACGTCTAGAAAAAATCGTGCTACTATGTAGCGGCACAACGTCTCAGCTTGAAAAACATTGTTTACTGAGTGAGGGCTTCAAATGGCTGCACACGTAATCATATTTATTCCGAGCCGTACAACGTTTCACCTTCTGAATAAAGCCATTAGCGACTACGATTCGGATTCACCACGTCAGTGCACGATTAGATAGACACTTGAAAGACAATTGGGTTACTAAGTGGCGGTGCAATGTCTCAGCTTGAAAAAATCATTGTTTAATAAGTGAGGGCTCCAAAATGGATGCACACATCTAAAAAAATTGATCATATTTGTTCTTTTTGAAAACCCATTACCCACCAAGGTTGAATTCTTCTATGACTGCACGTTTGAAAAAACATGTCGTGCTTATACATGGCCGTACGATGTCTCAGTTAATTAAATAATTCTTTATTCTTCAAGTTATGTCTCTTTTTTGCTTGCAAACGTCAAGAAGAGCAATCGAGCTTATATGTGGTCGTTCGACGGGTCAGCATTTTTAAGAAGTGATTGCTGAATGAGTTGTGACTGCAACCTGGCGGTGCATGCCCAAACTGACAGATCATGCAAATATGGCGCCGAACAGCGACTCAACTTTCAATTAGAGCCATTAATTAGAAAACACGGCTTTAATGGGCCTATACGCGTCTAGAGAAACCGATCGTGCTAGTATGTGGCCGTTGGACGTGTCAGCGTTTCAAAACGGCTTTTTCCAATATACATGGCTCTACCGTGCCTATTCACGTCTAGAAAGACAAAACGCAGCGGTGCAACGTCTCAGCTTCAAAATAATCATTGTTTACTAGTGAGGGCTCCAAAATTGCTGCACACGTCTTAAAAGATCGATCGTATGAATTCTGAGCCGTTCAAAGTCTCGGCTCTCTAAAACAGCCATTAGACACCAAGGTTTGGATCAACCACGTCTGTGCACGTTTAAATATATATGATAGGTCGTGCTAACACGTGGCCGTACGGTTATTCAGCTTCTTCAAAGACCCTCAATTCTTTGAATTATGCCTTTTTTGCGTTTGTGCACGTCGTTAAAGAGCGTTCGAGCTAATTGTAGCCGTACGATGTGTCAGCCTTTTGATAGAGTGATTTTTAAGTAAATTGTGGCTCTGACGCGCCTATGCATGTTTAGAAAGACCGATCGTGCTAATATGTGACCGTACAACGTCTCAGCAATTTTGAAAAGCCATTATTTAATATACAAGGCTGTAACGTGCCTATGCACGTCTAAAAAGACCGATCGTGGTAAAATATGAACAAACAACTTTTCAGCTTTTCATATGTGCGATTGCTCAAAATTTTACGACCTCAACACGTCTGGGCAGGTCTAGAATAATAGATCATGCTTATGTTTGGCCGTACCTTGTCTCAGCTTTCCAAAAGCTCTTTCTTCTTTAATTTATGCCTTTTTTGTGCTTGTGCACGTCGACAAAGAGCGTTCGAGCTAATATGTAGCCGAACGACGCGTCAGCATTCTGAAAAAGTGTTTGTACGTTAATTGTAACTCTGACGCGCCTATGCATGTCTAGAAAGACCGATCGTGCTAATATGTGACCGTACAACGTCTCAGCATTTCTGAGAAGGCATTGCTCACAATGCATGGCTTTAACGTGCATGTGCACGTCTAGAAAAACATATCGTGCTACTATGTAGCGGCACAACGTCTCAGCTTAAAAAAACATTGTTTACTGAGTGAGGGCTTCAAATGGCTGCACACGTAATCATATTTATTTCGAGCCGTACAACGTTTCACCTTTTGAATAAAGCCATTAGCGACTACGATTCGGATTCACCACGTCAGTGCACGATTAGAATTAGATAGACACTTGAAAGACAGATTCGGTTACTAAGTGGCGGTGCAATGTCTCAGCTTGAAAAAATTATTGTTTAATAAGTGAGGCTCCAAAATGGATGCACAAATTTAAAAAAAAATGATCATATTTGTTCTTTTTGAAAAAGCCATTACCCACCAAAGTTGAATTCTTCTATGACTGCACGTTTGGAAAGACATGTCGTTCTTATACATGGCCGTACGATGTCTCAGTTATTCAAATGATTCTTTATTCTTCAAGTTATGTCTCCTTTTCGCTTGCAAACGTCAAGAAAAGCGATCGAGCTTATATGTGGTCGTTCGACGGGTCAGCATTTTTAAGAAGTGATTGCTGAATGAGTTGTGACTGCAACCTGGTGGTGCATGCCCAAACTGACAGATCATGCAAATATGGCGCCGAACAGCGACTCAACTTTTAAATAGAGCCATTAATTAGAAAACACGGCTTTAATGGGCCTATACGCGTCTAGAAAATCCGATCGTGCTAGTATGTGGCCGTTCGACGTGTCAGCGTTTCAAAAAGGCTTTTTCCAATTTACATGGCTCTACCGTGCCTATTCACGTCTAAAAAGACAAAACGTTTTACGATGCAGCGGTGCAACGTCTCAGCTTCAAAATAATCATTGTTTACTAAGTGAGGGCTCCAAAATTGCTGCACACGTCTTAAAAGATCGATCGTATAAATTCTGAGCCGTTCAAAGTCTCGGTTCTCTAAAACAGCCATTAGACACCAAGGTTTGGATCAACCACGTCTGTGCACGTTTAAATATATATGATAGGTCGTGCTAACACGTGGCCGTACGGTGATTCAGCTTCTTCAAAGACCCTCAATTCTTTGAATTATGCCTTCTTTGCGTTTGTGCACGTCGATAAAGAGCGTTCGAGCTAATATGTAGCCGTACGATGTGTCAGCCTTTTGATAGAGTGATTTTTAAGTAAATTGTGGCTCTGACGCGCCTATGCATGTTTGAAAGACCGATCGTGCTAATATGTGACCGTACAACGTCTCAGCAATTTTGAAAAGCCATTATTTAATATACAAGGCTGTAACGTGCCTATGCACGTCTAAAAAGACCGATCGTGGTAAAATATGAACAAACAACTTTTCAGCTTTTCATATGTGCGATTGCTCAAAATTTTACGACCCCAACACGTCTGGGCAGGTCTAGAATAATAGATCATGCTTATGTTTGGCCGTACCTTGTCTCAGCTTTCCAAAAGCTCTTTCTTCTTTAATTTATGCCTTTTTTGTGCTTGTGCACGTCGACAAAGAGCGTTCGAGCTAATATGTAGCCGAACGACGCGTCAGCATTCTGAAAAAGTGTTTGTACGTTAATTGTAACTCTGACGCGCCTATGCATGTCTTGAAAGACCGATCGTGCTAATATGTGACCGTACAACGTCTCAGCATTTCTGAGAAGGCATTGCTCACAATGCATGGCTTTAACGTGCATGTGCACGTCTAGAAAAACATATCGTGCTACTATGTAGCGGCACAACGTCTCAGCTTAAAAAACATTGTTTACTGAGTGAGGGCTTCAAATGGCTGCACACGTAATCATATTTATTTCGAGCCGTACAACGTTTCACCTTTGAATAAAGCCATTAGCGACTACGATTCGGATTCACCACGTCAGTGCACGATTAGATAGACACTTGAAAGACAGATTGGGTTACTAAGTGGCGGTGCAATGTCTCAGCTTGAAAAAATCATTGTTTAATATGTGAGGGCTCCAAAATGGATGCACAAATCTTAAAAAAATTGATCATATTTGTTCTTTTTGAAAAGCCATTACTCACCAAAGTTGAATTCTTCGATGACTGCACGTTTGAAAAGACATGTCGTGCTTATCCATGGCCGTACGATGTCTCAGTTATTTAAATAAATTTTTATTCTTCAAGTTATGTCTCCTTTTCGCTTGCAAACGTCAAGAAAAGCGATCGAGCTTATATGTGGTCATTCGACGGGTCAGCATTTTTAAGAAGTGATTGCTGAATGAGTTGTGACTGCAACCTGGCGGTGCATGCCCAAACTGACAGATCATGCAAATATGGCGCCGAACAGCGACTCAACTTTCAATTAGAGCCATTAATTAGAAAACACGGCTTTAATGGGCCTATACGCGTCTAGAAAATCCGATCGTGCTAGTATGTGGCCGTTCGACGTGTCAGCGTTTCAAAAAGGCTTTTTCCAATTTACATGGCTCTACCGTGCCTATTCACGTCTAAAAAGACAAAACGTTTTACGATGCAGCGGTGCAACGTCTCAGCTTCAAAATAATCATTTTTACAAGTGAGGGCTCCAAAATTGCTGCACACGTCTTAAAAGATCGATCGTATAAAGTCTGAGCCGTTCAAAGTCTCGGTTCTCTAAAACAGCCATTAGACACCAAGGTTTGGATCAACCACGTCTGTGCACGTTTCAATATATATGATAGGTCGTGCTAATACGTGGCCGTACGGCGATTCAGCTTCTTCAAAGACCCTCAATTCTTTGAATTATGCCTTCTTTGCGCTTGTGCACGTCGATAAAGAGCGTTCGAGCTAATATGTAGCCGTACGATGTGTCAGCCTTTTGATAAGTGATTTTTAAGTAATTGTGGCTCTGACGCGCCTATGCATGTTTGAAAGACCGATCGTGCTAATATGTGACCGTACAACGTCTCAGCAATTTTGAAAAGCCATTATTTAATATACAAGGCTGTAACGTGCCTATGCACGTCTAAAAAGACCGATCGTGGTAAAATATGAGCAAACAACTTTTCAGCTTTTCATATGTGCGATTGCTCAAAATTTTACGACCCAACACGTCTGGGCAGGTCTAGAATAATAGATCATGCTTATGTTTGGCCGTACTTGTCTCAGCTTTCCAAAAGCTCTTTCTTCTTTAATTTATGCCTTTTTTGTGCTTGTGCACGTCGACAAAGAGCGTTCGAGCTAATATGTAGCCGAACGACGCGTCAGCATTCTGAAAAAGTGTTTGTACGTTAATTGTAACTCTGACGCGCCTATGCATGTCTTGAAAGACCGATCGTGCTAATATGTGACCGTACAACGTCTCAGCATTTCTGAGAAGGCATTGCTCACAATGCATGGCTTTAACGTGCATGTGCACGTCTAGAAAAACATATCGTGCTACTATGTAGCGGCACAACGTCTCAGCTTAAAAAACATTGTTTACTGAGTGAGGGCTTCAAATGGCTGCACACGTAATCATATTTATTTCGAGCCGTACAACGTTTCACCTTTGAATAAAGCCATTAGCGACTACGATTCGGATTCACCACGTCAGTGCACGATTAGATAGACACTTGAAAGACAGATTGGGTTACTAAGTGGCGGTGCAATGTCTCAGCTTGAAAAAATCATTGTTTAATATGTGAGGGCTCCAAAATGGATGCACAAATCTAAAAAAATTGATCATATTTGTTCTTTTTGAGAAAGCCATTACCACCAAAGTTGAATTCTTCGATGACTGCACGTTTGAAAAGACATGTCGTGCTTATCCATGGCCGTACGATGTCTCAGTTATTTAAATAAATTTTTATTCTTCAAGTTATGTCTCCTTTTCGCTTGCAAACGTCAAGAAAAGCGATCGAGCTTATATGTGGTCATTCGACGGGTCAGCATTTTTAAGAAGTGATTGCTGAATGAGTTGTGACTGCAACCTGGCGGTGCATGCCCAAACTGACAGATCATGCAAATATGGCGCCGAACAGCGACTCAACTTTCAATTAGAGCCATTAATTAGAAAACACGGCTTTAATGGGCCTATACGCGTCTAGAAAATCCGATCGTGCTAGTATGTGGCCGTTCGACGTGTCAGCGTTTCAAAAAGGCTTTTTCCAATTTACATGGCTCTACCGTGCCTATTCACGTCTAAAAAGACAAAACGTTTTACGATGCAGCGGTGCAACGTCTCAGCTTCAAAATAATCATTTTTACAAATGAGGGCTCCAAAATTGCTGCACACGTCTTAAAAGATCGATCGTATAAATTCTGAGCCGTTCAAAGTCTCGGTTCTCTAAAACAGCCATTAGACACCAAGGTTTGGATCAACCACGTCTGTGCACGTTTCAATATATATGATAGGTCGTGCTAATACGTGGCCGTACGGCGATTCAGCTTCTTCAAAGACCCTCAATTCTTTGAATTATGCCTTCTTTGCGTTGTGCACGTCGATAAAGAGCGTTCGAGCTAATATGTAGCCGTACGATGTGTCAGCCTTTTGATAAGTGATTTTTAAGTAAATTGTGGCTCTGACGCGCCTATGCATGTTTGAAAGACCGATCGTGCTAATATGTGACCGTACAACGTCTCAGCAATTTTGAAAAGCCATTATTTAATATACAAGGCTGTAACGTGCCTATGCACGTCTAAAAAGACCGATCGTGGTAAAATATGACAAACAACTTTTCAGCTTTTCATATGTGCGATTGCTCAAAATTTTACGACCCAACACGTCTGGGCAGGTCTAGAATAATAGATCATGCTTATGTTTGGCCGTACCTTGTCTCAGCTTTCCAAAAGCTCTTTCTTCTTTAATTTATGCCTTTTTTGTGCTTGTGCACGTCGACAAAGAGCGTTCGAGCTAATATGTAGCCGAACGACGCGTCAGCATTCTGAAAAAGTGTTTGTACGTTAATTGTAACTCTGACGCGCCTATGCATGTCTTGAAAGACCGATCGTGCTAATATGTGACCGTACAACGTCTCAGCATTTCTGAGAAGGCATTGCTCACAATGCATGGCTTTAACGTGCATGTGCACGTCTAGAAAAACATATCGTGCTACTATGTAGCGGCACAACGTCTCAGCTTAAAAAACATTGTTTACTGAGTGAGGGCTTCAAATGGCTGCACACGTAATCATATTTATTTCGAGCCGTACAACGTTTCACCTTTGAATAAAGCCATTAGCGACTACGATTCGGATTCACCACGTCAGTGCACGATTAGATAGACACTTGAAAGACAGATTGGGTTACTAAGTGGCGGTGCAATGTCTCAGCTTGAAAAAATCATTGTTTAATATGTGAGGGCTCCAAAATGGATGCACAAATCTAAAAAAATTGATCATATTTGTTCTTTTTGAAAAGCCATTACTCACCAAAGTTGAATTCTTCGATGACTGCACGTTTGAAAAGACATGTCGTGCTTATCCATGGCCGTACGATGTCTCAGTTATTTAAATAAATTTTTATTCTTCAAGTTATGTCTCCTTTTCGCTTGCAAACGTCAAGAAAAGCGATCGAGCTTATATGTGGTCATTCGACGGGTCAGCATTTTTAAGAAGTGATTGCTGAATGAGTTGTGACTGCAACCTGGCGGTGCATGCCCAAACTGACAGATCATGCAAATATGGCGCCGAACAGCGACTCAACTTTCAATTAGAGCCATTAATTAGAAAACACGGCTTTAATGGGCCTATACGCGTCTAGAAAATCCGATCGTGCTAGTATGTGGCCGTTCGACGTGTCAGCGTTTCAAAAAGGCTTTTTCCAATTTACATGGCTCTACCGTGCCTATTCACGTCTAAAAAGACAAAACGTTTTACGATGCAGCGGTGCAACGTCTCAGCTTCAAAATAATCATTTTTACAAAGTGAGGGCTCCAAAATTGCTGCACACGTCTTAAAAGATCGATCGTATAAATTCTGAGCCGTTCAAAGTCTCGGTTCTCTAAAACAGCCATTAGACACCAAGGTTTGGATCAACCACGTCTGTGCACGTTTCAATATATATGATAGGTCGTGCTAATACGTGGCCGTACGGCGATTCAGCTTCTTCAAAGACCCTCAATTCTTTGAATTATGCCTTCTTTGCGCTTGTGCACGTCGATAAAGAGCGTTCGAGCTAATATGTAGCCGTACGATGTGTCAGCCTTTTGATATAGTGATTGTTAAGTAAATTGTGGCTCTGACGCGCCTATGCATGTTTAGAAAGACCGATCGTGCTAATTGTTACCGTACAACGTCTCAGCAATTTTGAAAAGCCATTATTTAATATACAAGGCTGTAACGTGCCTATGCACGTCTAAAAAGACCGATCGTGGTAAAATATGAAAACAACTTTTCAGCTTTTCATATGTGCGATTGCTCAAAATTTTACGACCCCAACACGTCTGGGCAGGTCTAGAATAATAGATCATGCTTATGTTTGGCCGTACGTCGTCGCAGCTTTCCAAAAGCTCTTTCTTCTTTAATTTATGCCTTATTTGTGCTTGTGCACGTCGACAAAGAGCGTTCGAGCTAATATGTAGCCGAACGACGCGTCAGCATTCTGAAAAAGTGTTTGTACGTTAATTGTAACTCTGACGCGCCTATGCATGTCTTGAAAGACCGATCGTGCTAATATGTGACCGTACAACGTCTCAGCATTTCTGAGAAGGCATTGCTCACAATGCATGGCTTTAACGTGCATGTGCACGTCTAGAAAAACATATCGTGCTACTATGTAGCGGCACAACGTCTCAGCTTAAAAAACATTGTTTACTGAGTGAGGGCTTCAAATGGCTGCACACGTAATCATATTTATTTCGAGCCGTACAACGTTTCACCTTTTGAATAAAGCCATTAGCGACTACGATTCGGATTCACCACGTCAGTGCACGATTAGATAGACACTTGAAAGACAGATTGGGTTACTAAGTGGCGGTGCAATGTCTCAGCTTGAAAAAATCATTGTTTAATATGTGAGGGCTCCAAAATGGATGCACAAATCTTAAAAAAATTGATCATATTTGTTCTTTTTGAGAAAGCCATTACTCACCAAAGTTGAATTCTTCGATGACTGCACGTTTGAAAAGACATGTCGTGCTTATCCATGGCCGTACGATGTCTCAGTTATTTAAATAAATTTTTATTCTTCAAGTTATGTCTCCTTTTCGCTTGCAAACGTCAAGAAAAGCGATCGAGCTTATATGTGGTCATTCGACGGGTCAGCATTTTTAAGAAGTGATTGCTGAATGAGTTGTGACTGCAACCTGGCGGTGCATGCCCAAACTGACAGATCATGCAAATATGGCGCCGAACAGCGACTCAACTTTCAATTAGAGCCATTAATTAGAAAACACGGCTTTAATGGGCCTATACGCGTCTAGAAAATCCGATCGTGCTAGTATGTGGCCGTTCGACGTGTCAGCGTTTCAAAAAGGCTTTTTCCAATTTACATGGCTCTACCGTGCCTATTCACGTCTAAAAAGACAAAACGTTTTACGATGCAGCGGTGCAACGTCTCAGCTTCAAAATAATCATTTTTACAAAGTGAGGGCTCCAAAATTGCTGCACACGTCTTAAAAGATCGATCGTATAAATTCTGAGCCGTTCAAAGTCTCGGTTCTCTAAAACAGCCATTAGACACCAAGGTTTGGATCAACCACGTCTGTGCACGTTTCAATATATATGATAGGTCGTGCTAATACGTGGCCGTACGGCGATTCAGCTTCTTCAAAGACCCTCAATTCTTTGAATTATGCCTTCTTTGCGCTTGTGCACGTCGATAAAGAGCGTTCGAGCTAATATGTAGCCGTACGATGTGTCAGCCTTTTGATATAGTGATTGTTAAGTAAATTGTGGCTCTGACGCGCCTATGCATGTTTAGAAAGACCGATCGTGCTAATTTGTTACCGTACAACGTCTCAGCAATTTTGAAAAGCCATTATTTAATATACAAGGCTGTAACGTGCCTATGCACGTCTAAAAAGACCGATCGTGGTAAAACATGAAAAACAACTTTTCAGCTTTTCAAATGTGCGATTGCTCAAAATTTTACGACCTCAACACGTCTGGGCAGGTCTAGAATAATAGATCATGCTTATGTTTGGCCGTACCTTGTCTCAGCTTTCCAAAAGCTCTTTCTTCTTTAATTTATGCCTTTTTTGTGCTTGTGCACGTCGACAAAGAGCGTTCGAGCTAATATGTAGCCGAACGACGCGTCAGCATTCTGAAAAAGTGTTTGTACGTTAATTGTAACTCTGACGCGCCTATGCATGTCTTGAAAGACCGATCGTGCTAATATGTGACCGTACAACGTCTCAGCATTTCTGAGAAGGCATTGCTCACAATGCATGGCTTTAACGTGCATGTGCACGTCTAGAAAAACATATCGTGCTACTATGTAGCGGCACAACGTCTCAGCTTAAAAAACATTGTTTACTGAGTGAGGGCTTCAAATGGCTGCACACGTAATCATATTTATTTCGAGCCGTACAACGTTTCACCTTTGAATAAAGCCATTAGCGACTACGATTCGGATTCACCACGTCAGTGCACGATTAGATAGACACTTGAAAGACAGATTGGGTTACTAAGTGGCGGTGCAATGTCTCAGCTTGAAAAAATCATTGTTTAATATGTGAGGGCTCCAAAATGGATGCACAAATCTTAAAAAAATTGATCATATTTGTTCTTTTTGAAAAAGCCATTACTCACCAAAGTTGAATTCTTCGATGACTGCACGTTTGAAAAGACATGTCGTGCTTATCCATGGCCGTACGATGTCTCAGTTATTTAAATAAATTTTTATTCTTCAAGTTATGTCTCCTTTTCGCTTGCAAACGTCAAGAAAAGCGATCGAGCTTATATGTGGTCATTCGACGGGTCAGCATTTTTAAGAAGTGATTGCTGAATGAGTTGTGACTGCAACCTGGCGGTGCATGCCCAAACTGACAGATCATGCAAATATGGCGCCGAACAGCGACTCAACTTTCAATTAGAGCCATTAATTAGAAAACACGGCTTTAATGGGCCTATACGCGTCTAGAAAATCCGATCGTGCTAGTATGTGGCCGTTCGACGTGTCAGCGTTTCAAAAAGGCTTTTTCCAATTTACATGGCTCTACCGTGCCTATTCACGTCTAAAAAGACAAAACGTTTTACGATGCAGCGGTGCAACGTCTCAGCTTCAAAATAATCATTTTTTACAAAGTGAGGGCTCCAAAATTGCTGCACACGTCTTAAAAGATCGATCGTATAAATTCTGAGCCGTTCAAAGTCTCGGTTCTCTAAAACAGCCATTAGACACCAAGGTTTGGATCAACCACGTCTGTGCACGTTTCAATATATATGATAGGTCGTGCTAATACGTGGCCGTACGGCGATTCAGCTTCTTCAAAGACCCTCAATTCTTTGAATTATGCCTTCTTTGCGTTTGTGCACGTCGACAAAGAGCGTTCGAGCTAATATGTAGCCGAACGATGCGTCAGCTTTTGAAAGTGTTTGTAAGTAATTGTGGCTCTGACGCGCCTATGCATGTTTGAAAGACCGATCGTGCTAATATGTGACCGTACAACGTCTCAGCAATTTTGAAAAGCCATTATTTAATATACAAGGCTGTAACGTGCCTATGCACGTCTAAAAAGACCGATCGTGGTAAAATATGAGCAAACAACTTTTCAGCTTTTCATATGTGCGATTGCTCAAAATTTTACGACCCCAACACGTCTGGGCAGGTCTAGAATAATAGATCATGCTTATGTTTGGCCGTACTTGTCTCAGCTTTCCAAAAGCTCTTTCTTCTTTAATTTATGCCTTTTTGTGCTTGTGCACGTCGACAAAGAGCGTTCGAGCTAATATGTAGCCGAACGACGCGTCAGCATTCTGAAAAAGTGTTTGTACGTTAATTGTAACTCTGACGCGCCTATGCATGTCTTGAAAGACCGATCGTGCTAATATGTGACCGTACAACGTCTCAGCATTTCTGAGAAGGCATTGCTCACAATGCATGGCTTTAACGTGCATGTGCACGTCTAGAAAAACATATCGTGCTACTATGTAGCGGCACAACGTCTCAGCTTAAAAAACATTGTTTACTGAGTGAGGGCTTCAAATGGCTGCACACGTAATCATATTTATTTCGAGCCGTACAACGTTTCACCTTTTGAATAAAGCCATTAGCGACTACGATTCGGATTCACCACGTCAGTGCACGATTAGATAGACACTTGAAAGACAGATTGGGTTACTAAGTGGCGGTGCAATGTCTCAGCTTGAAAAAATCATTGTTTAATATGTGAGGGCTCCAAAATGGATGCACAAATCTTAAAAAAATTGATCATATTTGTTCTTTTTGAGAAAGCCATTACTCACCAAAGTTGAATTCTTCGATGACTGCACGTTTGAAAAGACATGTCGTGCTTATCCATGGCCGTACGATGTCTCAGTTATTTAAATAAATTTTTATTCTTCAAGTTATGTCTCCTTTTCGCTTGCAAACGTCAAGAAAAGCGATCGAGCTTATATGTGGTCATTCGACGGGTCAGCATTTTTAAGAAGTGATTGCTGAATGAGTTGTGACTGCAACCTGGCGGTGCATGCCCAAACTGACAGATCATGCAAATATGGCGCCGAACAGCGACTCAACTTTCAATTAGAGCCATTAATTAGAAAACACGGCTTTAATGGGCCTATACGCGTCTAGAAAATCCGATCGTGCTAGTATGTGGCCGTTCGACGTGTCAGCGTTTCAAAAAGGCTTTTTCCAATTTACATGGCTCTACCGTGCCTATTCACGTCTAAAAAGACAAAACGTTTTACGATGCAGCGGTGCAACGTCTCAGCTTCAAAATAATCATTTTTTACAAAGTGAGGGCTCCAAAATTGCTGCACACGTCTTAAAAGATCGATCGTATAAATTCTGAGCCGTTCAAAGTCTCGGTTCTCTAAAACAGCCATTAGACACCAAGGTTTGGATCAACCACGTCTGTGCACGTTTCAATATATATGATAGGTCGTGCTAATACGTGGCCGTACGGCGATTCAGCTTCTTCAAAGACCCTCAATTCTTTGAATTATGCCTTCTTTGCGCTTGTGCACGTCGATAAAGAGCGTTCGAGCTAATATGTAGCCGTACGATGTGTCAGCCTTTTGATATAGTGATTGTTAAGTAAATTGTGGCTCTGACGCGCCTATGCATGTTTAGAAAGACCGATCGTGCTAATTTGTTACCGTACAACGTCTCAGCAATTTTGAAAAGCCATTATTTAATATACAAGGCTGTAACGTGCCTATGCACGTCTAAAAAGACCGATCGTGGTAAAACATGAAAAAACAACTTTTCAGCTTTTCAAATGTGCGATTGCTCAAAATTTTACGACCTCAACACGTCTGGGCAGGTCTAGAATAATAGATCATGCTTATGTTTGGCCGTACCTTGTCTCAGCTTTCCAAAAGCTCTTTCTTCTTTAATTTATGCCTTTTTTGTGCTTGTGCACGTCGACAAAGAGCGTTCGAGCTAATATGTAGCCGAACGACGCGTCAGCATTCTGAAAAAGTGTTTGTACGTTAATTGTAACTCTGACGCGCCTATGCATGTCTTGAAAGACCGATCGTGCTAATATGTGACCGTACAACGTCTCAGCATTTCTGAGAAGGCATTGCTCACAATGCATGGCTTTAACGTGCATGTGCACGTCTAGAAAAACATATCGTGCTACTATGTAGCGGCACAACGTCTCAGCTTGAAAAACATTGTTTACTGAGTGAGGGCTTCAAATGGCTGCACACGTAATCATGTTTATTCCGAGCCGTACAACGTTTCACCTTTTGAATAAAGCCATTAGCGACTACGATTCGGATTCACCACGTCAGTGCACGATTAGATAGACACTTGAAAGACAGATTGGGTTACTAAGTGGCGGTGCAATGTCTCAGCTTGAAAAAATCATTGTTTAATAAGTGAGGGCTCCAAAATGGATGCACACATCTAAAAAATTGATCGTATAAATTCTGAGCCGTTCAAAGTCTCGGTTCTCTAAAACAGCCATTAGACACCAAGGTTTGGATCAACCACGTCTGTGCACGTTTAAATATATATGATAGGTCGTGCTAACACGTGGCCGTACGGCGATTTAGCTTCTTCAAAGACCCTCAATTCTTTGAATTATGCCTTCTTTGCTTTTGTGCACGTCGATAAAGAGCGTTCGAGCTAATATGTAGCCGAACGACGTGTTAGCATTCTGAAAAAGTGATTGTTAAGTAAATTGTGTCTCTGACGCGCCTATGCATGTCTAGAAACATCGATCGTGCTAATATGTGACTGTACAACGTCATAGCATTTTTTACAAGGCATTGCTCACAATGCATGGCTTCAACGTGCTCGTGCACGTCTAGAAAAACATATCGTGCTACTATGTAGCGGCGCAACGTCTCAGCTTAAAAAAACATTGTTTGATAAGTGACGGCTTCAAATGGCCGAACACATCTAGAAAATTGATCGTATTTTTTCTTTTTGAGAAAGCCATTACCATCCAAGGTTGAATTCTTTGATGACTGCACGTTTGGAAAGACATGTCGTGCTTATACATGGCCGTACGATGTCTCAGTTATTCAAATGGTTCTTTATTCTACAAGTTATGTCTCCTTTTCGCTTGCAAACGTCAAGAAAAGCGATCGAGCTTTTATGTGGTCGTTCGACGGGTCAGCATTTTTAAGAAGTGATTGCTGAATGAGTTGTGACTGCAACTTGGCGGTGGATGCCCAAACTGACAGATCATGCAAATATGGCGCCGAACAGCGACTCAACTTTTAATTAGAGCCATTAATTTGTAAACACGGCTTTATCGGGCCTATACGCGTCTAGAGAAACCGATCGTGCTAGTATGTGGCCGTTGGACGTGTCAGCGTTTCAAAAAGGCTTTTTCCAATATACATGGCTCTACCGTGCCTATTCACGTCTAAAAAGACAAATCGTTTTACTATGCAGCGGTGCAACGTCTCAGCTTCAAAATAGTCATTTTTTACAAAGTGAGGGCTCCAAAATTGCTGCACACGTCTTAAAAGATCGATCGTATAAAGTCTGAGCCGTTCAAAGTCTCGGTTCTCTAAAACAGCCATTAGACACCAAGGTTTGGATCAACCACGTCTGTGCACGTTTAAATATATATGATAGGTCGTGCTAACACGTGGCCGTACGGCGATTTGGCTTCTTCAAAAACCCTCAATTCTTAGAAACATGCCTTCTTTGCGTTTGTGCACGTCGACAAAGAGCGTTCGAGCTGATATGTAGCCGAACGACGCGTCAGCATTCTGAAAAGTGTTTGTACGTTAATTGTAACTCTGACGCGCCTATGCATGTTTAGAAAGACCGATCGTGCTAATATGTGACCGTACAACGTCTCAGCATTTCTGAAAAGGCATTGCTCACAATGCATGGCTTTAACGTGCATGTGCACGTCTAGAAAAACATATCGTGCTACTATGTTGCGGCACAACGTCTCAGCTTAAAAAACATTGTTTACTGAGTGAGGGCTTCAAATGGCTGCACACGTAATCATATTTATTTCGAGCCGTACAGCGTTTCACCTTTTGAATAAAGCCATTAGCGACTACGATTCGGATTCACCACGTCAGTGCACGATTAGATAGACGCTTGAAAGACAGATTGGGTTACTAAGTGGCGGTGCAACGTCTCAGCTTAAAAAATCATTGTTTAATAAGTGAGGGCTCCAAAATGGATGCACACATCTTAAAAAATCGATCGTATAAATTCTGAGCCGTTCAAAGTCTCGGTTCTCTAAAACAGCCATTAGACACCAAGGTTTGGATCAACCACGTCTGTGCACGTTTAAATATATATGATAGGTCGTGCTAACACGTGGCCGTACGGCGATTTGGCTTCTTCAAAGACCCTCAATTCTTTGAATTATGCCTTCTTTGCGTTTGTGCACGTCGATAAAGAGCGTTCGAGCTAATATGTAGCCGAACGACGCGTCAGCATTCTGAAAAAGTGTTTGTACGTTAATTGTAACTCTGACGCGCCTATGCATGTTTAGAAAGACCGATCGTGCTAATATGTGACCGTACAACGTCTCAGCATTTCTGAAAAGGCATTGCTCACAATGCATGGCTTTAACGTGCATGTGCACGTCTAGAAAAACATATCGTGCTACTATGTTGCGGCACAACGTCTCAGCTTAAAAAACATTGTTTACTGAGTGAGGGCTTCAAATGGCTGCACACGTAATCATATTTATTTCGAGCCGTACAGCGTTTCACCTTTTGAATAAAGCCATTAGCGACTACGATTCGGATTCACCACGTCAGTGCACGATTAGATAGACGCTTGAAAGACAGATTGGGTTACTAAGTGGCGGTGCAACGTCTCAGCTTAAAAAATCATTGTTTAATAAGTGAGGGCTCCAAAATGGATGCACACATCTTAAAAGATCGATCGTATAAATTCTGAGCCGTTCAAAGTCTCGGTTCTCTAAAACAGCCATTAGACACCAAGGTTTGGATCAACCACGTCTGTGCACGTTTAAATATATATGATAGGTCGTGCTAACACGTGGCCGTACGGCGATTCAGCTTCTTCAAAGACCCTCAATTCTTTGAATTATGCCTTCTTTGCGTTTGTGCACGTCGATAAAGAGCGTTCGAGCTAATATGTAGCCGAACGACGTGTTAGCATTCTGAAAAAGTGATTGTTAAGTAAATTGTGTCTCTGACGCGCCTATGCATGTCTAGAAACATCGATCGTGCTAATATGTGACTATACAACGTCTTAGCATTTTTTACGAGGCATTGCTCACAATGCATGGCTTCAACGTGCTCGTGCACGTCTAGAAAAACATATCGTGCTACTATGTAGCGGCGCAACGTCTCAGCTTAAAAAAACATTGTTTGATAAGTGACGGCTTCAAATGGCCGAACACATCTAGAAAATTGATCGTATTTTTTCTTTTTGAGAAAGCCATTACCATCCAAGGTTGAATTCTTTGATGACTGCACGTTTGGAAAGACATGTCGTGCTTATACATGGCCGTACGATGTCTCAGTTATTCAAATGATTCTTTATTCTACAAGTTATGTCTCCTTTTCGCTTGCAAACGTCAAGAAAAGCGATCGAGCTTTTATGTGGTCGTTCGACGGGTCAGCATTTTTAAGAAGTGATTGTTGAATGAGTTGTGACTGCAACCTGGCGGTGCATGCCCAAACTGACAGATCATGCAAATATGGCGCCGAACAGCGACTCAACTTTTAAATAGAGCCATTAATTTGTAAACACGGCTTTATCGGGCCTATACGCGTCTACAGAAACCGATCGTGCTAGTATGTGGCCGTTGGACGTGTCAGCGTTTCAAAAAGGCTTTTTCCAATATACATGGCTCTACCGTGCCTATTCACGTCTAAAAAGACAAAACGCTTTACGATGCAGCGGTGCAACGTCTCAGCTTCAAAATAATCATTTTTTACTAAGTGAGGGCTCCAAAATTGCTGCACACGTCTTAAAAGATCGATCGTATGAATTCTGAGCCGTTCAAAGTCTCGGCTTTCTAAAACAGCCATTAGACACCAAGGTTTGGATCAACCACGTCTGTGCACGTTTAATTATATATGATAGGTCATGCTAACACGTGGCCGTACGGCGATTTAGCTTCTTCAAAGACCCTCAATTCTTTGAATTATGCCTTATTTGCTTTTGTGCACGTCGATAAAGAGCGTTCGAGCTAATATGTAGCCGAACGACGTGTTAGCATTCTGAAAAAGTGATTGTTAAGTAAATTGTGTCTCTGACGCGCCTATGCATGTCTAGAAAGACCGATCGTGCTAATATGTGACTGTACAACGTCTTAGCATTTTTTACAAGGCATTGCTCACAATGCATGGCTTCAACGTGCTCGTGCACGTCTAGAAAAACATATCGTGCTACTATGTAGCGGCGCAACGTCTCAGCTTAAAAAAACATTGTTTGATAAGTGACGGCTTCAAATGGCCGAACACATCTAGAAAATTGATCGTAATTTTTCTTTCTGAGAAAGCCATTACCATCCAAGGTTGAATTCTTTGATGACTGCACGTTTGGAAAGACATGTCGTGCTTATACATGGCCGTACGATGTCTCAGTTATTTAAATGATTCTTTATTCTTCAAGTTATGTCTCTTTTTTGCTGCAAACGTCAAGAAAAGCGATCGAGCTTATATGTGGTCGTTCGACGGGTCAGCATTTTTAAGAAGTGATTTTTGAATGAGTTGCGACTGCAACCTGCCTGTGCTTGCCCAAACTGACAGATCATGGAAATATGGCGCCAAACAACGACTCAACTTTTGAATAGAGCCATTGATCAGTAAACACGGCTGCAACGGGCCTATACGCGTCTAGAAAAACCGATCGTGCTAATGAGTGGCCGTTGGACGTGTCGGCGTTCCAAAAAGGCTTTTTCCAATATACATGGCTCTACCATGCCTTTTCACCTTTAGAAAGACAAATTATTTTACTATGTAGCGGTGCAACGTCTCAGCTTCGAAACAATCATTGTTTATTAAGTGAAAGCTCTAAAAGTGCTTCCGACCAAGCTTTCTGAGCAAGCACATACGCATTCCAAGCGTAATTTAGCGTGTTCTGCGCCATTTGAAGTGCCGATTCCTCTTACGGCCTTCGATACGCCAAGTCTAGCTTCCTGGACATGCAGCCACGCGTTTCAAGGAGATCTTAGCGATTGCTGGTCCAATAGAAGCGCCGATTTTTCCTACGGCTCAGATATGTCATATCTTGTTTCTTGAGCAAGCACATACGCGTTCCAAGCGTAACTTAGCGAGTTCTTCCCCGTTTAAAGCGCCGATTCTTCCTACTGCCTTGGATACGGCAAGTCCAGCTTCCTGGACATGCAGACACGCGTTCCAAGCGTGATTAAGCAAGTTCTTCTAAAATTGAAGCGCCGATTCTTTCTACAGCTTCAGATACGCCCAATACAGCTTTCTGGACATGCAGCCACGCGTTTCAAGGAGATCTTAGCGATCGCTGGTCCAATAGAAGCGCCGATTTTTCCTACGGCTCAGATACGTCATATCTAGCTTCTTGAGCAAGCACATACGCGTTCCAAGCGTAACTTAGCGAGTTCTTCCCCGTTTAAAGCGCCGATTCTTCCTACTACCTTGGATTGGCTTCCTGGACATGCAGACACGCGTTCCTAGCGTGATTCAGCAAGTTCTTCTCCATTCGAAGCGCCTATTCTTCCTACAGCCTCACATACGCCCAATACAACTTCCTGGACATAAAGCCAGGCTCCCATACGTCAAATCTAACTTCCTGAGTAAGCTTGTACGCGTTCCAAGCGTAACTTAGCGAGTTCTGCTCCGTTTGAAGCGCAGATTCTCCTACGGCCTCGGATACGTCAAGTCTAGCTTTCAGGACATGCAGACACGTGTTCCAAGCCAAACTTAGCAAGCCTTTCTCCATTTGAAAGGTCGATTCTTTATACAGCCTCAGATACGTCCAATACAGCTTCCTGGACCTGCCGACACGCGTTCCGAGCATAACGGAGAGATTTTTACTTCGTTTGAAGGGCCGCTTCTTCCTGCAGCCTCAGATACGTCCAAAACAGCTTCCTGGACATGCAGCCACGCGTTTTAAGAAGAACTTAGCGATTGCTGATCCAATAGAAGCGCCGATTTTTCCTACGGCTCCGATACGTCAAATCTAGCTTCCTGAGCAAGCACATACGCGTTCGAAGCGTAACTTAGCAAGTTCTGCTCCGTTTAAAGCGCCGATTCTTCCTCCGGCCTCAGATACGTCCAGTCCATCTTCTTGGCCATGCAGACACGCGTTTCAAGCGTAAATTAGCGAATACTACTCCATTCAAAGCGTCGAGTCTTCCTACGACCTCGGATACGTCAAATCTAGCTTGCTGAACAAGCACATACGCGTTCCAACCGTAACTTAGCAAGTTCTGCTCCGGTTGAAGTGCCGATTATTCCTACGGCCTTAGATACGTCCAGCTCATCTTCTTGGCCATGCAGACACGCGTTTCAAGCGTATATTAGCAAATACTGATCCATTTGAAGCGTCGAGTCTTTCTACGGCCTCGGATACGTCAAAGCTAGCTTGCTGAAAAAGCCCATACGCGTTCCAACCGTAACTTAGCAACTTCTGCTCCGGTTGAAGTGCCGATTATTCCTACGGCCTTAGATACGTCCAGCTCATCTTCTTGGCCATGCAGACACGCGTTTCAAGCGTAAATTAGCGAATACTGCTCCATTTGAAGCATCGAGTTTTCTTACGGCCTCGGATACGTCAAATCTAGCTTGCTGAGCAAGCACATACGCGTTCCAACCGTAACTTAGCGAGTTCTGCTCCGTTTGAAGCGCCGATTTTTCCTACGGCCTCAGATACGTCCAGTCCATCTTCTTGGCCATGCAGACACGCATTTCAAGCGTAAATTGGCGAATACTGCTCCATTTGAAGCATCGAGTCTTCTTTCGGCCTCGAAAGCGTCAAATCTAGCTTGCTGAGCAAGCACATACGCGTTCCAACCGTAACTTAGCGAGTTCTGCTCCGTTTGGAGCGCCAATTCTTCCTACGGCCTCAGATACGTTCAACCTAGCCTCCAGGACATGCAGACACGCGTTCCGAGCGAAACTGAGCGTGTTCTGCTCCATTTGAAGCGTCGATTCTTCCTACGGCCTCAGATCCGTCAAATCTAGCTTCCAGGACATGCAGACACGCGTTCGAAGCGTGATTAAGCAAGTTCTTTCACATTTGAATGGCCGATTCTTTCTACAGCCTCAGATACGCCCAATACAGCTTCCTGGACATGCAGCCACGCGTTTCAAGTAGAACTTAGCGATTGCTGATCCAATAGAAGCGCCGATTCTTCCTACGGCTCAGATACGTCAAATCTAGCTTGCTGAGCAAGCACATACGCGTTCCAACCGTAACTTAGCGAGTTCTGCTCCGTTTGAAGCGCCGTTTTTTCCTACGGCCTCAGATACGTCCAGTCTATCTTGTTGGCCATGCCGATACGCATTTCAAGCGTAAATTAGCGAGTTCTGCTCCATTTAAAGCGTCAAGTCTTCCTACGGCCTCGGATACGTCAAATCTAGCTTGCTGAACAAGCACATACGCGTTCCAACCGTAACTTTGCGAGTTCTGCTCCGTTTGGAGCGCCGATTCTTCCTCCGACCTTAGATACGTCCAGTCCATCTTCTTTGCCATGCAGTCACGCGTTCCAAGCGAAAATTAGCGAATACTGCACCATTTGAAGCGTCGAGTCTTCCTACGGCCTCCGATATGTCAAATCTAGCTTGCTGAGCAAGCACATACGCGTTCCAACCGTAACTTAGCGAGTTCTGCTCCATTTGGAGCGCCGATTCTTCCTACGGCCTCAGATACGTTCAACCTAGCCTCCAGGACATGCAGACACGCGTTCCGAGCGAAACTGAGCGTGTTCTGCTCCATTTGAAGCGTCGATTCTTTCTTCGGCCTCAGATCCGTCAAATCTAGCTTCCAGGACATGCAGACACGCGTTCAAGCGTGATTAAGCAAGTTCTTTCACATTTGAATGGCCGATTCTTTCTACAGCCTCAGATACGCCCAATACAGCTTCCTGGACATGCAGCCACGCGGTTCAAGAAGAACTTAGCGATTGCTGATCCAATAGAAGCGCCGATTCTTCCTACGGCTCAGATACGTCAAATCTAGCTTGCTGAGCAAGCACATACGCGTTCCAACCGTAACTTAGCGAGTTCTGCTCCGTTTGAAGCGCTGATTTTTCCTACGGCCTCAGATACGTCCAGTCTATCTTCTTGGCCATGCAGACACGCATTTCAAGCGTAAATTAGCGAGTTCTGATCCATTTAAAGCGTCGAGTCTTTCTACGGCCTCGGATACGTCAAATCTAGCTTGCTGAACAAGCACATACGCGTTCCAACCGTAACTTTGCGAGTTCTGCTCCGTTTGGAGCGCCGATTCTTCCTACGATCTCAGATCCGTCTAATCTAGCTTCCAGGACATGCAGTCACGCGTTCCAAGCGAAAATTAGCGAATACTGCACCATTTGAAGCGTCGAGTCTTCCTACGGCCTCCCATACGTCAAATCTAGCTTGCTGAGCAAGCACATACGCGTTCCAACCGTAACTTAGCGAGTTCTGCTCCGTTTGGAGCGCCGATTCTTCCTACGGCCTCAGATACGTTCAACCTAGCCTCCAGGACATGCAGACACGCGTTCCGAGTTAAACTGAGCGTGTTCTGCTCCATTTGAAGCGTCGATTCTTTCTACGGCCTCCGATACGTTCAACCTAGCCTCCAGGACATGCAGACACGCGATCCAAGCGAAACTGAGCGTGTTCTGCTCCATTTGAAGCGTCGATTTTTTCTACGGCCTCAGATTCGTCAAATCTAGCTTCCAGGACATGCAGACACGCGTTCGAAGCGTGATTAAGCAAGTTCTTTCACATTTGAATGGCCGATTCTCTCTACAGCCTCAGATACGCCCAATACAGCTTCCTAGACATGCAGCCACGCGTTTCAAGTAGAACTTAGCGATTGCTGATCCAATAGAAGCGCCGATTCTTCCTACCGCTCAGATACGTCAAATCTAGCTTGCTGAGCAAGCACATACGCGTTCCAACCGTAACTTAGCGAGTTCTGCTCCGTTTGAAGCGCCGTTTTTTCCTACGGCCTCAGATACGTCCAGTCTATCTTGTTGGCCATGCCGATACGCATTTCAAGCGTAAATTAGCGAGTTCTGCTCCATTTAAAGCGTCAAGTCTTCCTACGGCCTCGGATACGTCAAATCTAGCTTGCTGAACAAGCACATACGCGTTCCAACCGTAACTTTGCGAGTTCTGCTCCGTTTGGAGCGCCGATTCTTCCTCCGACCTTAGATACGTCCAGTCCATCTTCTTTGCCATGCAGTCACGCGTTCCAAGCGAAAATTAGCGAATACTGCACCATTTGAAGCGTCAAGTCTTCCTACGGCCTCCCATACGTCAAATCTAGCTTGCTGAGCAAGCACATACGCGTTCCAACCGTAACTTAGCGAGTTCTGCTCCGTTTGGAGCGCCGATTCTTCCTACGGCCTTCGATACGTTCAACCTAGCCTCCAGGAAATGCCGACACGCCTTCCAAGCGAAACTGAGCGTGTTCTGCTCCATTTGAAGCGTCGATTCTTTCTACGGCCTCAGATTCGTCAAATCTAGCTTCCAGGACATGCAGACACGCGTTCGAAGCGTGATTAAGCAAGTTCTTTCACATTTGAATGGCCGATTCTCTCTACAGCCTCAGATACGCCCAATACAGCTTCCTAGACATGCAGCCACGCGTTTCAAGTAGAACTTAGCGATTGCTGATCCAATAGAAGCGCCGATTCTTCCTACCGCTCAGATACGTCAAATCTAGCTTGCTGAGCAAGCACATACGCGTTCCAACCGTAACTTAGCGAGTTCTGCTCCGTTTGAAGCGCCGTTTTTTCCTACGGCCTCAGATACGTCCAGTCTATCTTGTTGGCCATGCCGATACGCATTTCAAGCGTAAATTAGCGAGTTCTGCTCCATTTAAAGCGTCAAGTCTTCCTACGGCCTCGGATACGTCAAATCTAGCTTGCTGAACAAGCACATACGCGTTCCAACCGTAACTTTGCGAGTTCTGCTCCGTTTGGAGCGCCGATTCTTCCTCCGACCTTAGATACGTCCAGTCCATCTTCTTTGCCATGCAGTCACGCGTTCCAAGCGAAAATTAGCGAATACTGCACCATTTGAAGCGTCGAGTCTTCCTACGGCCTCCGATACGTCAAATCTAGCTTGCTGAGCAAGCACATACGCGTTCCAACCGTAACTTAGCGAGTTCTGCTCCGTTTGGAGCGCCGATTCTTCCTACGGCCTTCGATACGTTCAACCTAGCCTTCAGGACATGCGGACACGCGTTCCGAGCGAAACTGAGCGTGTTCTGCTCCATTTGAAGCGTCGATTCTTTCTACGGCATCCGATACGTCAATTCTTGCTTGCTGAACAAGCACATACGGGTTCCAACCTTAACTTTGCGAGTTCTGCTCCGTTTGAAGCGCCGATTCTTCCTACGGCCTCAGATACGTCTAGTCCATCTTCTTGGCCATGCAGACACGCATTTCAAGCGTAAGTTGGCGAATACTGCTCCATTTGAAGCATCGAGTTTTCTTACGGCCTCGGATACGTCAAATCTAGCTTGCTGAGCAAGCACATACGCGTTCCAACCGTAACTTAGCGAGTTCTGCTCCGTTTGGAGCGCCGATTCTTCCTACGGCCTCAGATACGTTCAACCTAGCCTCCAGGACATGCAGACACGCGTTCCGAGCGAAACTGAGCGTGTTCTGCTCCATTTGAAGCGTCGATTCTTTCTACGGCCTCAGATCCGTCAAATCTAGCTTCCAGGACATGCAGACACGCGTTCCAAGCGTGATTAAGCAAGTTCTTTCACATTTGAAGCGCCGATTCTTTCTACAGCCTCAGATACGCCCAATACAGCTTCCTGGACACGCAGCCACGCGTTTCAAGTAGAACTTAGCGATTGCTGATCCAATAGAAGCGCCGATTCTTCCTACGGCTCAGATACGTCAAATCTAGTTTCGTGAGCAAGCACATACGCGTTCCAACCGTAACTTAGCGAGTTCTGCTCCGTTTGAAGCGCCGTTTTTTCCTACGGCCTCAGATACGTCCAGTCTATCTTGTTGGCCATGCCGATACGCATTTCAAGCGTAAATTAGCGAGTTCTGCTCCATTTAAAGCGTCAAGTCTTCCTACGGCCTCGGATACGTCAAATCTAGCTTGCTGAACAAGCACATACGCGTTCCAACCGTAACTTTGCGAGTTCTGCTCCGTTTGGAGCGCCGATTCTTCCTCCGACCTTAAATACGTCCAGTCCATCTTCTTTGCCATGCAGTCACGCGTTCCAAGCGAAAATTAGCGAATACTGCACCATTTGAAGCTTCGAGTCTTCCTACGGCCTCCGATACGTCAAATCTAGCTTGCTGAGCAAGCACGTACGCGTTCCAACCGTAAATTAGCGAGTTCTGCTCCGTTTGGAGCGCCGATTCTTCCTACGGCCTCAGATACGTTCAACCTAGCCTCCAGGACATGCAGACACGCGTTCCGAGCGAAACTGAGCGTGTTCTGCTCCATTTGAAGCGTCGATTCTTTCTACGGCCTCCGATACGTCAAATCTAGCTTGCTGAACAAGCACATACGCGTTCCAACCGTAACTTTGCGAGTTCTGCTCCGTTTGAAGCGCCGATTCTTCCTACGGCCTCAGAAACGTCCAGTCCATCTTCTTGGCCATGCAGACACGCATTTCAAGCGTAAATTGGCGAATACTGCTCCATTTGAAGCATCGAGTCTCTTACGGCCTCGGATACGTCAAATCTAGCTTGCTGAGCAAGCACATACGCGTTCCAACTGTAACTTAGCGAGTTCTGCTCCGTTTGGAGCGCCAATTCTTCCTACGACCTTAGATACGTCCAGTCCATCTTCTTGGCCATGCAGACACGCGTTTCAAGCGTAAATTAACGAATACTACTCCATTCAAAGCGTCGAGTCTTCCTACGACCTCGGATACGTCAAATCTAGCTTGCTGAACAAGCACATACGCGTTCCAACCGTAACTTAGCAACTTCTGCTCCGGTTGAAGTGCCGATTATTCCTACGGCCTTAGATACGTCCAGCTCATCTTCTTGGCCATGCAGACACGCGTTTCAAGCGTAAATTAGCGAATACTGCTCCATTTGAAGCATCGAGTTTTCTTACGGCCTCGGATACGTCAAATCTAGCTTGCTGAGCAAGCACATACGCGTTCCAACCGTAACTTAGCGAGTTCTGCTCCGTTTGAAGCGCCGATTTTTCCTACGGCCTCAGATACGTCCAGTCCATCTTCTTGGCCATGCAGACACGCATTTCAAGCGTAAATTGGCGAATACTGCTCCATTTGAAGCATCGAGTCTTCTTTCGGCCTCGGATACGTCAAATCTAGCTTGCTGAGCAAGCACATACGCGTTCCAACTGTAACTTAGCGAGTTCTGCTGCGTTTGGAGCGCCAATTCTTCCTACGGCCTCAGATACGTTCAACCTAGCCTCCAGGACATGCAGACACGCGTTCCGAGCGAAACTGAGCGTGTTCTGCTCCATTTGAAGCGTCGATTCTTTCTACGGCCTCCGATACGTCAAATCTAGCTTGCTGAACAAGCACATACGCGTTCCAACCGTAACTTTGCGAGTTCTGCTCCGTTTGAAGCGCCGATTCTTCCTACGGCCTCAGAAACGTCCAGTCCATCTTCTTGGCCATGCAGACACGCATTTCAAGCGTAAATTGGCGAATACTGCTCCATTTGAAGCATCGAGTCTTCTTACGGCCTCGGATACGTCAAATCTAGCTTGCTGAGCAAGCACATACGCGTTCCAACTGTAACTTAGCGAGTTCTGCTCCGTTTGGAGCGCCGATTCTTCCTCCGACCTTAGATACGTCCGGTCCATCTTCTTTGCCATGCAGTCACGCGTTCCAAGCGAAAATTAGCGAATACTGCACCATTTGAAGCGTCGAGTCTTCCTACGGCCTCCGATACGTCAAATCTAGCTTGCTGAGCAAGCACATACGCGTTCCAACCGTAACTTAGCGAGTTCTGCTCCGTTTGGAGCGCCGATTCTTCCTACGGCCTTCGATACGTTCAACCTAGCCTCCAGGACATGCGGACACGCGTTCCGAGCGAAACTGAGCGTGTTCAGCTCCATTTGAAGCGTCGATTCTTTCTACGGCATCCGATACGTCAATTCTTGCTTGCTGAACAAGCACATACGGGTTCCAACCTTAACTTTGCGAGTTCTGCTCCGTTTGAAGCGCCGATTCTTCCTACGGCCTCAGATACGTCTAGTCCATCTTCTTGGCCATGCAGACACGCATTTCAAGCGTAAGTTGGCGAATACTGCTCCATTTGAAGCATCGAGTTTTCTTACGGCCTCGGATACGTCAAATCTAGCTTGCTGAGCAAGCACATACGCGTTCCAACCGTAACTTAGCGAGTTCTGCTCCGTTTGGAGCGCCGATTCTTCCTACGGCCTCAGATACGTTCAACCTAGCCTCCAGGACATGCAGACACGCGTTCCGAGCGAAACTGAGCGTGTTCTGCTCCATTTGAAGCGTCGATTCTTTCTACGGCCTCAGATCCGTCAAATCTAGCTTCCAGGACATGCAGACACGCGTTCCAAGCGTGATTAAGCAAGTTCTTTCACATTTGAATGGCCGATTCTTTCTACAGCCTCAGATACGCCCAATACAGCTTCCTGGACATGCAGCCACGCGTTTCAAGTAGAACTTAGCGATTGCTGATCCAATAGAAGCGCCGTTTCTTCCTACGGCTCAGATACGTCAAATCTAGTTTCTTGAGCAAGCACATACGCGTTCCAACCGTAACTTAGCGAGTTCTGCTCCGTTTGAAGCGCCGTTTTTTTCTACGGCCTCAGATACGTCCAGTCTATCTTGTTGGCCATGCCGATACGCATTTCAAGCGTAAATTAGCGAGTTCTGCTCCATTTAAAGCGTCAAGTCTTCCTACGGCCTCGGATACGTCAAATCTAGCTTGCTGAACAAGCACATACGCGTTCCAACCGTAACTTTGCGAGTTCTGCTCCGTTTGGAGCGCCGATTCTTCCTCCGACCTTAGATACGTCCAGTCCATCTTCTTTGCCATGCAGTCACGCGTTCCAAGCGAAAATTAGCGAATACTGCACCATTTGAAGCTTCGAGTCTTCCTACGGCCTCCGATACGTCAAATCTAGCTTGCTGAGCAAGCACATACGCGTTCCAACTGTAACTTAGCGAGTTCTGCTGCGTTTGGAGCGCCAATTCTTCCTACGGCCTCAGATACGTTCAACCTAGCCTCCAGGACATGCAGACACGCGTTCCGAGCGAAACTGAGCGTGTTCTGCTCCATTTGAAGCGTCGATTCTTTCTACGGCCTCCGATACGTCAAATCTAGCTTGCTGAACAAGCACATACGCGTTCCAACCGTAACTTTGCGAGTTCTGCTCCGTTTGAAGCTCCGATTCTTCCTACGGCCTCAGAAACGTCCAGTCCATCTTCTTGGCCATGCAGACACGCATTTCAAGCGTAAATTGGCGAATACTGCTCCATTTGAAGCATCGAGTCTTCTTACGGCCTCGGATACGTCAAATCTAGCTTGCTGAGCAAGCACATACGCGTTCCAACTGTAACTTAGCAAGTTCTGCTCCGGTTGAAGTGCCGATTATTCCTACGGCCTTAGATACGTCCAGTCCATCTTCTTGGCCATGCAGACACGCATTTCAAGCGTAAATTGGCGAATACTGCTCCATTTGAAGCATCGAGTCTTCTTTCGGCCTCGGATACGTCAAATCTAGCTTGCTGAGCAAGCACATACGCGTTCCAACTGTAACTTAGCGAGTTCTGCTGCGTTTGGAGCGCCAATTCTTCCTACGGCCTCAGATACGTTCAACCTAGCCTCCAGGACATGCAGACACGCGTTCCGAGCGAAACTGAGCGTGTTCTGCTCCATTTGAAGCGTCGATTCTTTCTACGGCCTCCGATACGTCAAATCTAGCTTGCTGAACAAGCACATACGCGTTCCAACCGTAACTTTGCGAGTTCTGCTCCGTTTGAAGCGCCGATTCTTCCTACGGCCTCAGAAACGTCCAGTCCATCTTCTTGGCCATGCAGACACGCATTTCAAGCGTAAATTGGCGAATACTGCTCCATTTGAAGCATCGAGTCTTCTTACGGCCTCGGATACGTCAAATCTAGCTTGCTGAGCAAGCACATACGCGTTCCAACTGTAACTTAGCAAGTTCTGCTCCGGTTGAAGTGCCGATTATTCCTACGGCCTTAGATACGTCCAGTCCATCTTCTTGGCCATGCAGACACGCATTTCAAGCGTAAATTGGCGAATACTGCTCCATTTGAAGCATCGAGTCTTCTTTCGGCCTCGGATACGTCAAATCTAGCTTGCTGAGCAAGCACATACGCGTTCCAACTGTAACTTAGCGAGTTCTGCTGCGTTTGGAGCGCCAATTCTTCCTACGGCCTCAGATACGTTCAACCTAGCCTCCAGGACATGCAGACACGCGTTCCGAGCGAAACTGAGCGTGTTCTGCTCCATTTGAAGCGTCGATTCTTTCTACGGCCTCCGATACGTCAAATCTAGCTTGCTGAACAAGCACATACGCGTTCCAACCGTAACTTTGCGAGTTCTGCTCCGTTTGAAGCGCCGATTCTTCCTACGGCCTCAGAAACGTCCAGTCCATCTTCTTGGCCATGCAGACACGCATTTCAAGCGTAAATTGGCGAATACTGCTCCATTTGAAGCATCGAGTCTTCTTCCGGCCTCGGATACGTCAAATCTAGCTTGCTGAGCAAGCACATACGCGTTCCAACTGTAACTTAGCGAGTTCTGCTCCGTTTGGAGCGCCGATTCTTCCTCCGACCTTAGATACGTCCAGTCCATCTTCTTTGCCATGCAGTCACGCGTTCCAAGCGAAAATTAGATAATACTGCACCATTTGAAGCGTCGAGTCTTCCTACGGCCTCCGATACGTCAAATCTAGCTTGCTGAGCAAGCACATACGCGTTCCAACCGTAACTTAGCGAGTTCTGCTCCGTTTGGAGCGCCGATTCTTCCTACGGCCTTCGATACGTTCAACCTAGCCTCCAGGACATGCGGACACGCGTTCCGAGCGAAACTGAGCGTGTTCAGCTCCATTTGAAGCGTCGATTCTTTCTACGGCATCCGATACGTCAATTCTTGCTTGCTGAACAAGCACATACGGGTTCCAACCTTAACTTTGCGAGTTCTGCTCCGTTTGAAGCGCCGATTCTTCCTACGGCCTCAGATACGTCTAGTCCATCTTCTTGGCCATGCAGACACGCATTTCAAGCGTAAGTTGGCGAATACTGCTCCATTTGAAGCATCGAGTTTTCTTACGGCCTCGGATACGTCAAATCTAGCTTGCTGAGCAAGCACATACGCGTTCCAACCGTAACTTAGCGAGTTCTGCTCCGTTTGGAGCGCCGATTCTTCCTACGGCCTCAGATACGTTCAACCTAGCCTCCAGGACATGCAGACACGCGTTCCGAGCGAAACTGAGCGTGTTCTGCTCCATTTGAAGCGTCGATTCTTTCTACGGCCTCAGATCCGTCAAATCTAGCTTCCAGGACATGCAGACACGCGTTCCAAGCGTGATTAAGCAAGTTCTTTCACATTTGAATGGCCGATTCTTTCTACAGCCTCAGATACGCCCAATACAGCTTCCTGGACATGCAGCCACGCGTTTCAAGTAGAACTTAGCGATTGCTGATCCAATAGAAGCGCCGTTTCTTCCTACGGCTCAGATACGTCAAATCTAGTTTCTTGAGCAAGCACATACGCGTTCCAACCGTAACTTAGCGAGTTCTGCTCCGTTTGAAGCGCCGTTTTTTTCTACGGCCTCAGATACGTCCAGTCTATCTTGTTGGCCATGCCGATACGCATTTCAAGCGTAAATTAGCGAGTTCTGCTCCATTTAAAGCATCAAGTCTTCCTACGGCCTCGGATACGTCAAATCTAGCTTGCTGAACAAGCACATACGCGTTCCAACCGTAACTTTGCGAGTTCTGCTCCGTTTGGAGCGCCGATTCTTCCTCCGACCTTAGATACGTCCAGTCCATCTTCTTTGCCATGCAGTCACGCGTTCCAAGCGAAAATTAGCGAATACTGCACCATTTGAAGCTTCGAGTCTTCCTACGGCCTCCGATACGTCAAATCTAGCTTGCTGAGCAAGCACATACGCGTTCCAACTGTAACTTAGCGAGTTCTGCTGCGTTTGGAGCGCCAATTCTTCCTACGGCCTCAGATACGTTCAACCTAGCCTCCAGGACATGCAGACACGCGTTCCGAGCGAAACTGAGCGTGTTCTGCTCCATTTGAAGCGTCGATTCTTTCTACGGCCTCCGATACGTCAAATCTAGCTTGCTGAACAAGCACATACGCGTTCCAACCGTAACTTTGCGAGTTCTGCTCCGTTTGAAGCTCCGATTCTTCCTACGGCCTCAGAAACGTCCAGTCCATCTTCTTGGCCATGCAGACACGCATTTCAAGCGTAAATTGGCGAATACTGCTCCATTTGAAGCATCGAGTCTTCTTACGGCCTCGGATACGTCAAATCTAGCTTGCTGAGCAAGCACATACGCGTTCCAACTGTAACTTAGCGAGTTCTGCTCCGTTTGGAGCGCCGATTCTTCCTCCGACCTTAGATACGTCCAGTCCATCTTCTTTGCCATGCAGACACGCATTTCAAGCGTAAATTGGCGAATACTGCTCCATTTGAAGCATCGAGTCTTCTTACGGCCTCGGATACGTCAAATCTAGCTTGCTGAGCAAGCACATACGCGTTCCAACTGTAACTTAGCGAGTTCTGCTCCGTTTGGAGCGCCGATTCTTCCTCCGACCTTAGATACGTCCAGTCCATCTTCTTTGCCATGCAGTCACGCGTTCCAAGCGAAAATTAGCGAATACTGCACCATTTGAAGCGTCGAGTCTTCCTACGGCCTCCGATACGTCAAATCTAGCTTGCTGAGCAAGCACATACGCGTTCCAACCGTAACTTAGCGAGTTCTGCTCCGTTTGGAGCGCCGATTCTTCCTACGGCCTTCGATACGTTCAACCTAGCCTCCAGGACATGCGGACACGCGTTCCGAGCGAAACTGAGCGTGTTCAGCTCCATTTGAAGCGTCGATTCTTTCTACGGCATCCGATACGTCAATTCTTGCTTGCTGAACAAGCACATACGGGTTATAACCTTAACTTTGCGAGTTCTGCTCCGTTTGAAGCGCCGATTCTTCCTACGGCCTCAGATACGTCTAGTCCATCTTCTTGGCCATGCAGACACGCATTTCAAGAATAAGTTGGCGAATACTGCTCCATTTGAAGCATCGAGTTTTCTTACGGCCTCGGATACGTCAAATCTAGCTTGCTGAACAAGCACATACGCGTTCCAACTGTAACTTAGCGAGTTCTGCTCCGTTTGGAGCGCCGATTCTTCCTCCGACCTTAGATACGTCCAGTCCATCTTCTTTGCCATGCAGTCACGCGTTCCAAGCGAAAATTAGCGAATACTGCACCATTTGAAGCGTCGAGTCTTCCTACGGCCTCCGATACGTCAAATCTAGCTTGCTGAACAAGCACATACGCGTTCCAACCGTAACTTAGCGAGTTCTGCTCCGTTTGGAGCGCCGATTCTTCCTACGGCCTTCGATACGTTCAACCTAGCCTCCAGGACATGCGGACACGCGTTCCGAGCGAAACTGAGCGTGTTCAGCTCCATTTGAAGCGTCGATTCTTTCTACGGCATCCGATACGTCAATTCTTGCTTGCTGAACAAGCACACACGGGTTCCAACCTTAACTTTGCGAGTTCTGCTCCGTTTGAAGCGCCGATTCTTCCTACGGCCTCAGATACGTCTAGTCCATCTTCTTGGCCATGCAGACACGCATTTCAAGCGTAAGTTGGCGAATACTGCTCCATTTGAAGCATCGAGTTTTCTTACGGCCTCGGATACGTCAAATCTAGCTTGCTGAGCAAGCACATACGCGTTCCAACCGTAACTTAGCAAGTTCTGCTCCGTTTGGAGCGCCGATTCTTCCTACGGCCTCAGATACGTTCAACCTAGCCTCCAGGACATGCAGACACGCGTTCCGAGCGAAACTGAGCGTGTTCTGCTCCATTTGAAGCGTCGATTCTTCCTACGGCCTCAGATACGTTCAACCTAGCCTCCAGGAAATGCCGACACGCCTTCCAAGCGAAACTTAGCGTGTTCTGCTCCATTTGAAGCGTCGATTCTTTCTACGGCCTCAGATCCGTCAAATCTAGCTTCCAGGACATGCAGACACGCGTTCCAAGCGTGATTAAGCAAGTTCTTTCACATTCGAAGCGCCGATTCTTTCTACAGCCTCAGATACGCCCAATACAGCTTCCTGGACATGCAGCCACGCGTTTCAAGTAGAACTTAGCGATTGCTGATCCAATAGAAGCGCCGATTCTTCCTACGGCTCAGATACGTCAAATCTAGCTTGCTGAGCAAGCACATACGCGTTCCAACCGTAACTTAGCGAGTTCTGCTCCGTTTGAAGCGCCGTTTTTTCCTACGGCCTCAGATACGTCCAGTCTATCTTGTTGGCCATGCCGATACGCATTTCAAGCGTAAATTAGCGAGTTCTGCTCCATTTAAAGCGTCAAGTCTTCCTACGGCCTCGGATACGTCAAATCTAGCTTGCTGAACAAGCACATACGCGTTCCAACCGTAACTTTGCGAGTTCTGCTCCGTTTGAAGCGCCGTTTTTTCCTACGGCCTCAGATACGTCCAGTCTATCTTGTTGGCCATGCCGATACGCATTTCAAGCGTAAATTAGCGAGTTCTGCTCCATTTAAAGCGTCAAGTCTTCCTACGGCCTCGGATACGTCAAATCTAGCTTGCTGAACAAGCACATACGCGTTCCAACCGTAACTTTGCGAGTTCTGCTCCGTTTGGAGCGCCGATTCTTCCTACGGCCTCAGATACGTCTAGTCCATCTTCTTGGCCATGCAGACACGCATTTCAAGCGTAAGTTGGCGAATACTGCTCCATTTGAAGCATCGAGTCTCTTACGGCCTCGGATACGTCAAATCTAGCTTGCTGAGCAAGCACATGCGCGCTCCAACCGTAACTTAGCAAGTTCTGCTCCGTTTGGAGCGCCGATTCTTCCTACGGCCTCAGATACGTTCAACCTAGCCTCCAGGACATGCAGACACGCGTTCCGAGCGAAACTGAGCGTGTTCTGCTCCATTTGAAGCGTCGATTCTTCCTACGGCCTCAGATACGTTCAACCTAGCCTCCAGGAAATGCCGACACGCCTTCCAAGCGAAACTGAGCGTGTTCTGCTCCATTTGAAGCGTCGATTCTTTCTACGGCCTCAGATCCGTCAAATCTAGCTTCCAGGACATGCAGACACGCGTTCCAAGCGTGATTAAGCAAGTTCTTTCACATTTGAAGCGCCGATTCTTTCTACAGCCTCAGATACGCCCAATACAGCTTCCTGGACATGCAGCCACGCGTTTCAAGTAGAACTTAGCGATTGCTGATCCAATAGAAGCGCCGATTCTTCCTACGGCTCCGATACGTCAAATCTAGCTTGCTGAGCAAGCACATACGCGTTCCAACCGTAACTTAGCGAGTTCTGCTCCGTTTGAAGCGCCGTTTTTTCCTACGGCCTCAGATACGTCCAGTCTATCTTGTTGGCCATGCCGATACGCATTTCAAGCGTAAATTAGCGAGTTCTGCTCCATTTAAAGCGTCAAGTCTTCCTACGGCCTCGGATACGTCAAATCTAGCTTGCTGAACAAGCACATACGCGTTCCAACCGTAACTTTGCGAGTTCTGCTCCGTTTGGAGCGCCGATTCTTCCTACGGCCTCAGATACGTCTAGTCCATCTTCTTGGCCATGCAGACACGCATTTCAAGCGTAAGTTGGCGAATACTGCTCCATTTGAAGCATCGAGTCTCTTACGGCCTCGGATACGTCAAATCTAGCTTGCTGAGCAAGCACATGCGCGCTCCAACCGTAACTTAGCAAGTTCTGCTCCGTTTGGAGCGCCGATTCTTCCTACGGCCTCAGATACGTTCAACCTAGCCTCCAGGACATGCAGACACGCGTTCCGAGCGAAACTGAGCGTGTTCTGCTCCATTTGAAGCGTCGATTCTTCCTACGGCCTCAGATACGTTCAACCTAGCCTCCAGGACATGCCGACACGCCTTCCAAGCGAAACTGAGCGTGTTCTGCTCCATTTGAAGCGTCGATTCTTTCTACGGCCTCAGATCCGTCAAATCTAGCTTCCAGGACATGCAGACACGCGTTCCAAGCGTGATTAAGCAAGTTCTTTCACATTTGAAGCGCCGATTCTTTCTACAGCCTCAGATACGCCCAATACAGCTTCCTGGACATGCAGCCACGCGTTTCAAGTAGAACTTAGCGATTGCTGATCCAATAGAAGCGCCGATTCTTCCTACGGCTCAGATACGTCAAATCTAGCTTGCTGAGCAAGCACATACGCGTTCCAACCGTAACTTAGCGAGTTCTGCTCCGTTTGAAGCGCCGTTTTTTCCTACGGCCTCAGATACGTCCAGTCTATCTTGTTGGCCATGCCGATACGCATTTCAAGCGTAAATTAGCGAGTTCTGCTCCATTTAAAGCGTCAAGTCTTCCTACGGCCTCGGATACGTCAAATCTAGCTTGCTGAACAAGCACATACGCGTTCCAACCGTAACTTTGCGAGTTCTGCTCCGTTTGGAGCGCCGATTCTTCCTACGGCCTCAGATACGTCTAGTCCATCTTCTTGGCCATGCAGACACGCATTTCAAGCGTAAGTTGGCGAATACTGCTCCATTTGAAGCATCGAGTCTCTTACGGCCTCGGATACGTCAAATCTAGCTTGCTGAGCAAGCACATGCGCGCTCCAACCGTAACTTAGCAAGTTCTGCTCCGTTTGGAGCGCCGATTCTTCCTACGGCCTCAGATACGTTCAACCTAGCCTCCAGGACATGCAGACACGCGTTCCGAGCGAAACTGAGCGTGTTCTGCTCCATTTGAAGCGTCGATTCTTCCTACGGCCTCAGATACGTTCAACCTAGCCTCCAGGAAATGCCGACACGCCTTCCAAGCGAAACTGAGCGTGTTCTGCTCCATTTGAAGCGTCGATTCTTTCTACGGCCTCAGATCCGTCAAATCTAGCTTCCAGGACATGCAGACACGCGTTCCAAGCGTGATTAAGCAAGTTCTTTCACATTTGAAGCGCCGATTCTTTCTACAGCCTCAGATACGCCCAATACAGCTTCCTGGACATGCAGCCACGCGTTTCAAGTAGAACTTAGCGATTGCTGATCCAATAGAAGCGCCGATTCTTCCTACGGCTCAGATACGTCAAATCTAGCTTGCTGAGCAAGCACATACGCGTTCCAACCGTAACTTAGCGAGTTCTGCTCCGTTTGAAGCGCCGTTTTTTCCTACGGCCTCAGATACGTCCAGTCTATCTTGTTGGCCATGCCGATACGCATTTCAAGCGTAAATTAGCGAGTTCTGCTCCATTTAAAGCGTCAAGTCTTCCTACGGCCTCGGATACGTCAAATCTAGCTTGCTGAACAAGCACATACGCGTTCCAACCGTAACTTTGCGAGTTCTGCTCCGTTTGGAGCGCCGATTCTTCCTACGGCCTCAGATACGTCTAGTCCATCTTCTTGGCCATGCAGACACGCATTTCAAGCGTAAGTTGGCGAATACTGCTCCATTTGAAGCATCGAGTCTCTTACGGCCTCGGATACGTCAAATCTAGCTTGCTGAGCAAGCACATGCGCGCTCCAACCGTAACTTAGCAAGTTCTGCTCCGTTTGGAGCGCCGATTCTTCCTACGGCCTCAGATACGTTCAACCTAGCCTCCAGGACATGCAGACACGCGTTCCGAGCGAAACTGAGCGTGTTCTGCTCCATTTGAAGCGTCGATTCTTCCTACGGCCTCAGATACGTTCAACCTAGCCTCCAGGAAATGCCGACACGCCTTCCAAGCGAAACTGAGCGTGTTCTGCTCCATTTGAAGCGTCGATTCTTTCTACGGCCTCAGATCCGTCAAATCTAGCTTCCAGGACATGCAGACACGCGTTCCAAGCGTGATTAAGCAAGTTCTTTCACATTTGAAGCGCCGATTCTTTCTACAGCCTCAGATACGCCCAATACAGCTTCCTGGACATGCAGCCACGCGTTTCAAGTAGAACTTAGCGATTGCTGATCCAATAGAAGCGCCGATTCTTCCTACGGCTCAGATACGTCAAATCTAGCTTGCTGAGCAAGCACATACGCGTTCCAACCGTAACTTAGCGAGTTCTGCTCCGTTTGAAGCGCCGTTTTTTCCTACGGCCTCAGATACGTCCAGTCTATCTTGTTGGCCATGCCGATACGCATTTCAAGCGTAAATTAGCGAGTTCTGCTCCATTTAAAGCGTCAAGTCTTCCTACGGCCTCGGATACGTCAAATCTAGCTTGCTGAACAAGCACATACGCGTTCCAACCGTAACTTTGCGAGTTCTGCTCCGTTTGGAGCGCCGATTCTTCCTCCGACCTTAGATACGTCCAGTCCATCTTCTTTGCCATGCAGTCACGCGTTCCAAGCGAAAATTAGCGAATACTGCACCATTTGAAGCGTCGAGTCTTCCTACGGCCTCCGATACGTCAAATCTAGCTTGCTGAGCAAGCACATACGCGTTCCAACCGTAACTTAGCGAGTTCTGCTCCGTTTGGAGCGCCGATTCTTCCTACGGCCTCCGATACGTTCAACCTAGCCTCCAGGACATGCGGACACGCGTTCCGAGCGAAACTGAGCGTGTTCTGCTCCATTTGAAGCGTCGATTCTTTCTACGGCCTCCGATACGTCAATTCTTGCTTGCTAAACAAGTACATACGGGTTCCAACCTTAACTTTGCGAGTTCTGCTCCGTTTGAAGCGCCGATTCTTCCTACGGCCTCAGATACGTCTAGTCCATCTTCTTGGCCATGCAGACACGCATTTCAAGCGTAAGTTGGCGAATACTGCGCCATTTGAAGCGTCGAGTCTTCCTACGGCCTCGGATTCGTCAAATCTAGCTTGATGAGCAAGCACATACGCGTTCCAACCGTAACTTAGCGAGTTTTGCTCCGTTTGGAGCGCCGATTCTTCCTACGGCATCAGATACGTTCAACCTAGCCTCCAGGACATGCAGACACGCGTTCCGAGCGAAACTGAGCGTGTTCTGCTCCATTTGAAGCATCGAGTTTTCTTACGGCCTCGGATACGTCAAATCTAGCTTGCTGAGCAAGCACATACGCGTTCCAACCGTAACTTTGCGAGTTCTGCTCCGTTTGAAGCGCCGATTTTTCCTACGGCCTCAGATACGTCCAGTCCATCTTCTTGGCCATGCAGACACGCGTTTCAAGCGTAAATTAGCAAATACTACTCCATTTAAAGCGTCGAGTCTTCCTACGGCCTCGGATACGTCAAATCTAGCTTGCTGAGCAAGCACATACGCGCTCGAACCATAACTTAGCGAGTTCTGCTCCGTTTGGAGCGCCGATTCTTCGTACGGCCTCAGATACGTTCAACCTAGCCTCCAGGACATGCAGACACGCGTTCCGAGCGAGACTGAGCGTGTTCTGCTCCATTTGAAGCGTCGAGTCTTCCTACGGCTCAGATACGTCATACCTAGCTTCTTGAGCAAGCACATACGCGTTTCAAGCGTAACTTAGTGAGTTCTGCTCCGTTTGGAGCGCCGATTCTTTCTACGACCTCAGATACGTCCAGTCTATCTTCTTGGCCATGCAGATACGCATTTCAAGCGTAAATTGGCGAGATCTGCTCCATTTAAAGCGTCAAGTCTTCCTACGGCCTCGGATACGTCAAATCTAGCTTGCTGAGCAAGCACATACGCGTTCCAACCGTAACTTAGCGAGTTCTGCTCCGTTTGGAGCGCCGATTCTTCCTACGGCCTCAGATACGTTCAACCTAGCCTCCAGGACATGCAGACACGCGTTCCGAGCGCAACTGAGCGTGTTCTGCTCCATTTGAAGTGTCGATTCTTTCTACGGCCTCAGATCCGTCTAATCTAGCTTCCAGGACATGCAGACACGCGTTCCAAGCGTGATTGAGCAAGTTCTTTCACATTTGAAGCGCCGATTCTTTCTACAGCCTCAGATACGCCCAATACAGCTTCCTGGACATGCAGCCACGCGTTTCAAGTAGAACTTAGCGATTGCTGCTCCAATAGAAGCGCCGATTCTTCCTACGGCTCAGATACGTCAAATCTAGTTTCTTGAGCAAGCACATACGCGTTCCAACCGTAACTTAGCGAGTTCTGCTTCGTTTAGAGCGCCGATTCTTCCTCCGGCCTCAGATACGTCCAGTCCATCTTCTTGGCCATGCAGACACGCGTTTCAAGCGTAAATTAGCAAATACTGCTCCATTTGAAGCGTCGAGGCTTCCTACGGCTCAGATACGTCATACCTAGCTTCTTGAGCAAGCACATACGCGTTTCAAGCGTAACTTAGTGAGTTCTGCTCCGTTTGGAGCGCCGATTCTTCCTACGACCTCAGATACGTCCAGTCTATCTTCTTGGCCATGCAAATACGCATTTCAAGCGTAAATGAGCGAGTTGTGCTCCATTTAAAGCGTCAAGTCTTCCTACGGCCTCGGATACGTCAAATCTAGCTTGCTGAACAAGCACATACGCGTTCCAACCGTAACTTAGCGAGTTCTGCTCCGTTTGGAGCGCCGACTCTTCCTACGACCTTAAATACGTCCAGTCCATCTTCATGGCCATGCGGACACGCGTTCCAAGCGAAAATAAGCGAATACTGCACCATTTGAAGCGTCGAGTCTTCCTACGGCCTCCGATACGTCAAATCTAGCTTGCTGAGCAAGCACATACGCGTTCCAACCGTAACTTAGCGAGTTCTGCTCCGTTTGGAGCGCCGATTCTTCCTACAGCCTCAGATACGTTTATCCTAGCCTCCAGGACATGCAGACATGCGTTCCGAGCGAAACTGAGCGTGTTCTGCTCCATTTGAAGCGTCGATTCTTTCTTTGGCCTCCGATACGTCAAATCTAGCTTGCTGAACAATCACATACGCGTTCCAATCGTAACTTTGCGAATTTTGCTCCGTTTGAAGCGCCGATTCTTCCTACGGCCTCAGATACGTCTAGTCCATCTTCTCGGCCATGCAGACACGCATTTCAAGCGTAATTGGCGAATACTGCTCCATTTGAAGCATCGAGTCTTCTTACGGCCTCGGATACGTCAAATCTAGCTTGCTGAGCAAGCACATACGCGTTCCAACCGTAACTTAGCGAGTTCTGCTCCGTTTGGAGCGCCGATTCTTCCTCCGGACTCAGATACGTCCAGTTCATCTTCTTTGCAGACACGCGTTTCAAGCATTGGCGTAAAGCGCGATTCTTCCTCCGGCTCAGATACGTCATACCTAGCTTCTTGAGCAAGCACATACGCGTTTCAAGCGTAACTTAGTGAGTTCTGCTCCGTTTGGAGCGCCGATTCTTCCTACGACCTCAGATACGTCCGGTCTATCTTCTTGGCCATGCAAATACGCATTTTAAGCGTAAATGAGCAAGTTGTGCTCCATTTAAAGCGTCAAGTCTTCCTACGGCCTCGGATACGTCAAATCTAGCTTGCTGAACAAGCACATACGCGTTCCAACCGTAACTTAGCGAGTTCTGCTCCGTTTGGAGCGCCGACTCTTCCAACGACCTTAGATACGTCCAGTCCATCTTCATGGCCATGCGGACACGCGTTCCAAGCGAAAATTAGCGAATACTGCACCATTTGAAGCGTCGATTCTTCCTACGGCCTCCGATACGTCAAATCTAGCTTGCTGAGCAAGCACATACGCGTTCCAACCGTAACTTAGCGAGTTCTGCTCCGTTTGGAGCGCCGATTCTTCCTACAGCCTCAGATACGTTTATCCTAGCCTCCAGGACATGCAGACATGCGTTCCGAGCGAAACGGAGCGTGTTCTGCTCCATTTGAAGCGTCGATTCTTTCTACGGCCTCCGATACGTCAAATCTAGCTTGCTGAACAAGCACATACGCGTTCCAACCGAAACTTTGCGAATTTTGCTCCGTTTGAAGCGCCGATTCTTCCTACGGCCTCAGATACGTCTAGTCCATCTTCTTGGCCATGCAGACAAGCATTTCAAGCGTAATTGGCGAATACTGCTCCATTTGAAGCATCGAGTCTTCTTACGGCCTCGGCTTCGTCAAATCTAGCTTGCTGAGCAAGCACATACGCGTTCCAACCGTAACTCAGCGAGTTCTGCTCCGTTTGGAGCCGATTCTTCCTCCGGACTCAGATACGTCCAGTCCATCTTCTTGGCCATGCAGACACGCGTTTCAAGCGTAATTGGCGAATACTGCTCCATTTGAAGCGTCGAGTCTTCCTACGGCCTCGGATACGTCAAATCTAGCTTGCTGAGCAAGCACATACGCGCTCCAACCGTAACTTAGCGAGTTCTGCTCCGTTTGAAGCGCCGATTCTTCCTACGGCCTTAGATACGTTCAACCTAGCCTCCAGGACATGCAGACACGCGTTCCGAGCGAAACTGAGCGTGTTCTTCTCCATTTGAAGCGTCGATTCTTTCTACGGCCTCAGATCCGTCCAATCTAGCTTCCAGGACATGCAGACACGCGTTCCAAGCGTGATTAAGCAAGTTCTTTCACATTTGAAGCGCCGATCAGATCTTTCTACAGCCTCAGATACGCCCAATACAGCTCCTCACGACATGCAGCCACGCGTTTCAAGTAGAACTTAGCGATTGCTGCTCCAATAGAAGCGCCGATTCTTCCTACGGCTCAGATACGTCAAATCTAGCTTGCTGAGCAAGCACATACACGTTCCAACCGTAATTTAGCGAGTTCTGCTTCGTTTAGAGCGCCGATTCTTCCTCCGGCCTCAGATACGTCCAGTCCATCTTCTTGGCTATGCAGACACGCGTTCCAAGCGTGATTAAGCAAGTTCTTTCACATTTGAAGCGCCGATTCTTTCTACAGCCTCAGATACGCCCAATACAGCTTCCTGGACATGCAGCCACGCGTTTCAAGTAGAACTTAGCGATTGCTGCTCCAATAGAAGCGCCGATTCTTCCTACGGCTCAGATACGTCAAATCTAGTTTCTTGATCAAGCACATACGCGTTCAACCGTAACTTAGCGAGTTCTGCTTCGTTTAGAGCGCCGATTCTTCCTCCGGACTCAGATACGTCCAGTCCATCTTCTTGGCCATGCAGACACGCGTTTCAAGCGTAAATTGGCGAATACTGCTCCATTTGAAGCGTCGAGTCTTCCTCCGCTCAGATACGTCATACCTAGCTTCTTGAGCAAGCACATACGCGTTTCAAGCGTAACTTAGTGAGTTCTGCTCCGGTTGGAGCGCCGATTCTTCCTACGACCTCAGATACGTCCAGTCTATCTTCTTGGCCATGCAAATACGCATTTCAAGCGTAAATGAGCGAGTTGTGCTCCATTTAAAGCGTCAAGTCTTCCTACGGCCTCGGATACGTCAAATCTAGCTTGCTGAGCAAGCACATACGCGCTCCAACCGTAACTTAGCGAGTTCTGCTCCGTTTGGAGCGCCGATTCTTCCTCCGGACTCAGATACGTCCAGTCCATCTTCTTGGCCATGCAGACACGCGTTTCAAGCGTAAATTGGCGAATACTGCTCCATTTGAAGCGTCGAGTCTTCCTCCGGCTCAGATACGTCATACCTAGCTTCTTGAGCAAGCACATACGCGTTTCAAGCGTAACTTAGTGAGTTCTGCTCCGTTTGGAGCGCCGATTCTTCCTACGACCTCAGATACGTCCAGTCCATCTTCTTGGCCATGCAGACACGCGTTTCAAGCAAAATTAGCGAATACTGCACCATTTGAAGCGTCGAGTCTTCCTACGGCCTCCGATACGTCAAATCTAGCTTGCTGAGCAAGCACATACGCGTTCCAACCGTAACTTAGCGAGTTCTGCTCCGTTTGGAGCGCCGATTCTTCCTACGGCCTCAGAAACGTTCATCCTAGCCTCCAGGACATGCAGACATGCGTTCCGAGCGAAACGGAGCGTGTTTTGCTCCATTTGAAGCGTCGATTCTTTCTACGGCCTCCGATACGTCAAATATAGCTTGCTGAACAAGCACATACGCGTTCCAACCGAAACTACGCGAATTTTGCTCCGTTTGAAGCGCTGATTCTTCCTACGGCCTCAGATACGTCCAGTCCATCTTCTTGGCCATGCAGACACGCATTTCAAGCGTAATTGGCGAATACTGCTCCATTTGAAGCATCGAGACTTCTTACGGCCTCGGATACGTCAAATCTAGCTTGCTGAGCAAGCACATACGCGTTCCAACCGTAACTTAGCGAGTTCTGCTCCGTTTGGAGCGCCGATTCTTCCTCCGGACTCAGATACGTCCAGTCCATCTTCTTGGCCATGCAGACACGCGTTTCAAGCGTAAATTGGCGAATACTGCTCCATTTGAAGCGTCGAGTCTTCCTCCGCTCAGATACGTCATACCTAGCTTCTTGAGCAAGCACATACGCGTTTCAAGCGTAACTTAGTGAGTTCTGCTCCGGTTGGAACGCCGATTCTTTCTACGACCTCAGATACGTCCAGTCTATCTTCTTGGCCATGCAGACACGCGTTTCAAGCGTAAATTAGCGAATACTACTCCATTTAAAGCGTCAAGTCTTCCTACGGCCTCGGATACGTCAAATCTAGCTTGCTGAGCAAGCACATACGCGCTCCAACCGTAACTTAGCGAGTTCTGCTCCGTTTGGAGCGCCGATTCTTCCTACGGCCTCAGATACGTTCAACCTAGCCTCCAGGACATGCAGACACGCGTTCCGAGCGAAACTGAGCGTGTTCTGCTCCATTTTCGATTCTTTCTACGGCCTCAGATCCGTCCAATCTCTTTCTACGGCCTCAGATCCGTCCAATCTAGCTTCCAGGACATGCAGACACGCGTTCCAAGCGTGATTAAGCAAGTTCTTTCACATTTGAAGCGCCGATTCTTTCTACAGCCTCAGATACGCCCAATACAGCTTCCTGGACATGCAGCCACGCGTTTCAAGTAGAACTTAGCGATTGCTGCTCCAATAGAAGCGCCGATTCTTCCTACGGCTCAGATACGTCAAATCTAGCTTGCTGAGCAAGCACATACGCGTTCCAACCGTAATTTAGCGAGTTCTGCTTCGTTTAGAGCGCCGATTCTTCCTCCGGCCTCAGATACGTCCAGTCTATCTTCTTGGCCATGCAGACACGCGTTTCAAGCGTAAATTAGCGAATACTGCTCCATTTAAAGCGTCGAGTCTTCCTACGGCCTCGGATACGTCAAATCTAGCTTGCTGAGCAAGCACATACGCGTTCCAACCGTAACTTAGCAAGTTCTGCTCCGGTTGAATTGCCGATTCCTTCTACGGCCTTGGATACGCCAAGTCTAGCTTCCTGGACATGCAGACATGCGTTCCAAGCGTGATTAAGCAAGTTCTTTCACATTTGAAGCGCCGATTCTTTTACAGCCTCAGATACGCCCAATACAGCTTTCTGGACATGCGGCCACGCGTTTCAAGTAGAACTTAGGATTGCTGATCCAATAGAAGCGCCGATTCTTCCTACGGCTCAGATACGTCAAATCTAGCTTGCTGAGCAAGCACATACGCGTTCCAACCGTAACTTAGCGAGTTCTGCTCCGTTTGAAGCGCCGTTTTTTCCTACGGTCTCAGATACGTCCAGTCTATCTTGTTGGCCATGCCGATACGCATTTCAAGCGTAAATTAGCGAGTTCTGCTCCATTTAAAGCGTCAAGTCTTCCTACGGCCTCGGATACGTCAAATCTAGCTTGCTGAACAAGCACATACGCGTTCCAACCGTAACTTTGCGAGTTCTGCTCCGTTTGGAGCGCCGATTCTTCCTCCGACCTTAGATACGTCCAGTCCATCTTCTTTGCCATGCAGTCACGCGTTCCAAGCGAAAATTAGCGAATACTGCACCATTTGAAGCGTCGAGTCTTCCTACGGCCTCCGATACGTCAAATCTAGCTTGCTGAGCAAGCACATACGCGTTCCAACCGTAAATTAGCGAGTTCTGCTCCGTTTGGAGCGCCGATTCTTCCTACGGCCTCAGATACGTTCAACCTATCCTCCAGGACATGCGAACACGCGTTCCAAGCGAAACTGAGCGTGTTCTGCTCCATTTGAAGCGTCGATTCTTTCTACGGCCTCCGATACTTCAATTCTCGCTTTCTGAACAAGCACATACGGGTTCCAACCTTAACTTTGCGAGTTCTGCTCCGTTTGAAGCGCCGATTCTTCCTACGGCCTCAGATACGTCTAGTCCATCTTCTTGGCCATGCAGACACGCATTTCAAGCGTAAGTTGGTGAATACTGTTCCATTTGAAGCATCGAGTCTTCTTACGGCCTCAGATACGTCAAATCTAGCTTGCTGAGCAAGCTCATACGCGTTCCAACCGAAACTTAGCGAATTCTGCTCCGTTTCGAGCGCCGATTCTTCCTCCGGCCTCAGATACGTCCAGTCCATCTTCTTGGCCATGCAGACACGCGTTTCAAGCAAAAATTAGCAAATACTGCACCATTTAAAGCGTCGAGTCTTTCTACGGCCTCGAATACGTCAAATCTAGCTTGCTGAACAAGCACATACGCGTTCCAACCATAACTTTGCGAGTT
>MBPM02000258.1:0-45573 GCA_001695595.3 Plasmopara viticola | reverse complement strand
CCCAACAAAAGGCAGCTGTGGTAATAAAACGTGTTTTACCCATATTTATTATGGGATGCAAGGCAGCTGTGGTAATAATACGTGTTTTACCCATATTTATTATGGGATGCAAGGGCATCCATTATACATACAACTTAGAGAGGATTACAGCCTTCACTTCCGTAATATGCTGCATACTGTATCATAGAGGTCAAAGGGACACTCAAACAAGGCTGCTGAGTGACATTGAGGTGCGAGTAAGGCAACAAAATAGCTGCTACAAAAAGAAAATTTATGTTGGCCAGTGTGGGATTCGAACCCACGCCCTTCTTGACCAAAGCTTACACTGGCGCCTTAGACCGCTTCGCCGATCGACCACTCGGTACTAGATCAAGCTTTCACGATAAAGAAACATAGCAAACTCACAGTCCATCAGCAAAACAATTTTGGAAAGAATACCGTGATCAGCCCATAAGCTTACATTGTATTTAAGAGGCGACATCGACAACCCATAATGAAATGCTCCAATATAACGGAATCTTACTTCCACTTTAAGCTGTATTTCGGTGTGGGGACGTTAAAGAGACACTCAACAAAGCTATAACGTAACATAAAGGCGCAAATAATGCAGCAAACTCGCTGCTACGAAAAGAAAATTAAGTTGGCCAATGTGGGATTCGAACCCACGCCCTTTCGGACCAGTGCCTTAAACTGGCGCCTTAGACCGCTCGGCCAATTGACCGATAGACACTCGATCATACGTTTATTTGTAGAGGAATTCAAACGAAAAGAACACCCCAACAAAAGGCAGCTGTGGTAATAATACCGTGTTTTACCCATATTTATTATGGGATGCAAGGGCATCCATTATACATACAACTTAGAGAGGATTACAGCCTTCACTTCCGTAATATGCTGCATACTGTATCATAGAGGTCAAAGGGACACTCAAACAAGGCTGCTGAGTGACATTGAGGTGCGAGTAAGGCAACAAAATAGCTGCTACAAAAAGAAAATTTATGTTGGCCAGTGTGGGATTCGAACCCACGCCCTTCTTGACCAAAGCTTACACTGGCGCCTTAGACCGCTTCGCCGATCGACCACTCGGTACTAGATCAAGCTTTCACGATAAAGAAACATAGCAAACTCACAGTCCATCAGCAAAACAATTTTGGAAAGAATACCGTGATCAGCCCATAAGCTTACATTGTATTTAAGAGGCGACATCAGTATATGATGATAAAGCGACATTTGCACCCAAACCTAACCACTCTCTAAACACACTTATTGGCCCCCATCCGTACACTATTAGGAACAGAAAAAAAATAAAAAATCTAAATTTGACAAGCCCCATCCTATGGTATTGATGGGTAGAAAACACTAAAACACACAACCACACAGAGCCTTCAATCAAACCTATCAGACGCCCTGAGAGTATCATTAGTATTACTCAAAAGCATCAAGGGTACCCCTGTAAGAAAATTCAGAAAATGCATAACTATTCAATCGTGAATTAATTAAATTGTTATCCTGAATTATCTTTCTATAAAGTATAACAAGATAAAAAGATAACAAGATAATAAAATGGTTTACACTCAAGAACTTTATCAGAAGAACAAGGAATCAATAATCGCAGCAAAGAAGCGCTACTATCAAAAGAACCGAGAGAAAATCCTACGGAAGCAAAAAGAGTATGATCAAACACATCGAGAAGAAAGGAAACAGAAATATTTAGCTAAAAAACTAATCAACCAAACTACTGACTAATAATATTTTTTTTGCTTACAAACAATGTTAATCACTATATATACAAAGACATTGTCATCTTGAATTACGTTTTACTTAGTATATATAAACATTTTCAAAATGCCAGTCTCGAATAATCTAAAGAAGGCTCAAAAGACCCGCAGCGACCTCTATAAGTTTGCTAAGACCCACAACCTAGATGTTAATTGGAAAATGAAAACCTCCACTATGGAGAAGGTTGTCAATACATTCAAACAAAGCAAAGTAAAAACAATTGTGAAGACACTCCGTAAGGTTAAGCTAAACAATGACACAGCTAGTTTAAAAGCTGTCAATAAAACAACAGGTAAAGTTGAAATGCAATTGAATCGTTTCGAGCGTATCCGCAAAGACATTGTAGCTCCAGCCGATAAGAAACTTTTACTGCATTTTAAAGGTGAGAATGGATCCGTTTTGAAAACATATCATCTACAAGATAGACTAATTAATATCGATAATCTATATATCACTGAAGAGAATCAATATAGTTCCGGGGCTGATATTGAATTAGACATTATTCCAACATCAACAGTTGAAATCGAATGGTTGAACAATCCAAAGCACTCTCGATCTGAGAGAAAGAATTTCTTTCGTTATCTAACTAAAGCAAATTACAATTTAAATGATTTTCAAGTTTATTATGATGATTGGGAAGAAAATTCATATAAAGAGCAAAGAGAAACACCTTGCTTTCTATTTGCTCTAACTCAAGCTGGTGTTGATGAAACAATCGTAAAAAGTATCTCACAAACAATGTTCAATTCAGGTGCTACTGTTGATTTCATTCGCAAGACAGCTAATGCATTCAACCTTTACATCTCAGTGAAACAATACTATCCAAAGATTAATACAGGTAGAGTTGATAACAACATTTCTGTCTACGGAGTTAAAACTGAAAATCTTATACAATTAGGTTCTGTTGGACAGCATCTATTTGCTATCAAACCAACTAACATTACCAAAGCAGCTCTTGATAATCCTAAATTAGTTGAACAACATCAGCGAGCTGATTTTATAGTTAAAAAGGGAAAATCATCCTTTAAATCCAATCGCATTAAATTACTTGACAGTTATGAGGTAATCAGTTATCTATATCATCATCGTGAAACACTATTAGATCCAATTACACAAACCAACGTACCCGAGTTATTAAATAATAACTATCAAAAGATTGAATCTTTAACTGAAGTGGATTTTAATGCAAGTGCTTTCAAAGCAATTGGCAGAGTAAATTCAAATGGAGAAAAGGATGAAATGGCTTTGAATGTTGGTCGCGCTCCTTTTAAACAGATTACTAAAGATGACGAGGGAAAAGGAAAATGGGTGGAGGTTAATGAATATAATGTTATTTATTTTGATTTTGAAACTCTGGTTGAAAATAATGAACATATTCCTTATTGTGTATCATATTGCATCGGTCGTAAGACTGAAAGCAATGCTATTCAATTTAGTAAAACAAAAAGCTTTTATGGAATTGGATGTGAATTAAAGTTTTTAAGTGACTTACCTAGAAGGAGTCGTAATCTACTTTGGGCTCACAATGCAGGTTTTGACTGTCGATTTATCCTTAGACACTTATCATATCGGAAAAATGATACAAATGTGGAACAAAATTAAAGCAGGCTCATGGATTTTTCTATGGTCGTGAGATTGTTATTAAAGATACTATGAGTTTCATTGCTAGTAAATTAGCAGATATGCCCGAAATGTTTAAATCATCGTGCAATGATATGGCACTAGAAAAAGAGTGCTTTCCACATAAATTGGTTTGCAAATATAATCACCGACTACTTTGGCCAATGGATCTATTAGATTACTATGAGGAAAAAGAAACACTAATAGCTAATGCTACTAAAATCAATGCTTGTGATGATAAATATTTCGATTGTGAAAAGTATGCTATTCACTATTGTGAGAGAGATGTTGATGTTCTACGAAACTGTTTTGAGGCGTTTAGAAAAATGTTTATTGATCGATTTAATATTGATGTGTATCGCTTTATGTCAATGCCTTCATTAGCATATGCTATTCAACATAATGAGGGTTGCTTTGATGATTGTTATGCAATGAATGGAAACGTTCTAGCATTCGTTCGCGATGCAATTGTTGGTGGTCGTGTTATGACTCGAGACAACGAGAAACACCATATACAACATAAGCTTGCAGATTTTGATGCTGTATCTCTGTATCCATCAGGACAATCTGAACTCGATGGATACATTAGAGGAAAACCTAAATGGTTCCAAAATACAATTCCAAATAATGCTGACTACTATATTGCTCGCGTAAAATTTGAGTCAATTGGTAAGAAACGACACTTTCCATTGTTGAGCTTCTATGAAAATGGAGCTAGAAACTTCACAAATGATATTATTGGTAAGACAATGATTGTTGGTAAACAAGCGCTTGAAGATATTATTGAATTCCAGGATGTTAAAATTTCAATTATGGAAGGTGTTTATTGGAATGAAGGATTCAATAATCAAATTGTATTGACAATCAAATCACTATTTGAGGAGCGACTGAAATTAAAAAAAGAAGGCAATCCACTTCAAAACGGTATCAAATTATTAATGAATTCAGCGTATGGTAAACTAATTCAAAAGCCAATTGTTAAGCAAAAGGTTTTGGTTAGTGATGAGAAAAGTATTCTTGAATATACTATCAAAAATATTAATAAGATGATCTCCAGAACACCAATTACAGATGATTTAGCATTGTTTGAAGAGCACAAGGCACTATCAGAACATTTTAGCCCAGCTCATCTAGGAGTACAAGTATTGGATAGTAGTAAACATATTATGAATACAGTGATGTGCTTAGCAGAAGATATTGATGCTAAGATATGGTACCAGGACACAGACTCTATGCACATCGATTACGATGCTGTCAGTAGACTTGCAGATGCTTTTAGACAAAAGTATAACAAAGAGTTAATTGGTAAGCAAATGGGACAATTTCACGTCGATTTCGATCTTGAAGGATCAGAAGGTAATATCTATGCTAAAGAATCTATCTTTCTTGGTAAGAAGAGTTATTTGGATATACTTGCTTGCGATGGTAATGATGTAGAAGGTTTTCATATCAGATGTAAAGGCATCCCATCAAAGCTTCTTGAAAATGATACCTACAAAAAATATTTGGAACTCTATAATGGTGAGGAATTAGAATTTGATTTGAGTGATGTATGTCCAATTAAAATTAATAATAAAACTCAACGTGTAACTACAACGTTAAATTTCAAACGAAAATTATCATTCAAATAGTATAATATGGACTCTCTACTTACTCAGCTCTATTATGATCCAAAAACGGGATTCATAGGTGCAACTAAGCTATACCAAAAAGCAAAAGCAATTGATAAAAATATAACGTTAAAACAAGTCAAAGAATGGTATAAGACACAAAGTAGCATTCAACAATATTCAAATCAGAATAAAAAGTATCCCGAATTCAAAATCACAAGCAATAATCCCAACGAATGGCAAATGGATCTTGCATTCTGGAAGAAGCAACCTATATTGATAACGGTTAATATTAACAGCCGAATTGGATACGCAAAATTATTGAAAAACAAACAAGCGGCTACGGTTCAAAAAGCTATCGATCAATTCATTACAGAGCATAAAGTGTCAGCATTGATGTCGGATAATGGATCTGAATTCACAAATCAAACGGTCGAAAAGTTTTTTGATAGAAATTCAATTACTCATGCTAATTCTATTCCAGGAGATCATACAGTGCTTGGAAAGATAGATCGCTTTATTCGAACGATCAAGGCAAGACTAACAAAGATGCAGGATACTATGGGATTTAAGAAGCTTACACAAAAGCTTTTAAATGATGCTATCGCTAACTACAACAATACCACTCATTCATCCATAAATGCTACACCAAATGAAATGGAAGGGAGGGTTATTTTTGACGAAATTGAACACAACAAACGAGTGGTTAAGCAAGTACAAAAAGGCATTCCAACTGGTTCTATTGTACGTTATCGCTTGAATCCGAAGCCATTTGAAAAAGAAGGTGCGAGATTTTCAAAGGCCGTGTACGAAGTAATTGGATTAGATGGATTAAAGATGCGTATTAAATCAAAGAATAATCATGTCCTATACAAACCAATTAATGACTTGAAAATTGTAAAAGCAGAACAATCAGAAGCAGCGATTGAAAATAATCAAATCTGGGAGGTTAGCAAGATTGTTGATCATAAAACACTAAAGAATGGTAAGCACAAGTATCTAGTCAAATGGGTTGGATATGACGACAGCTTCAACACTTGGGAGCCACAAGACAATCTCAGATTGGTTAACAAGAACAGAATGTCAACAGTGGAGAAACAATATTGGTCTAAATATAGATGAAGAAGATGTGTAAATACATCACCAAAAAACAAACACAATGCACCAGAGAAGCAAAAAAGGGTGATTACTGCACTCAACACCATAACATCATTCAAATACAAATGTATAAGAAGGAACTATCTATTATTCATAAGAAGAATAGAATACTCGCTGAGAAAAACAAGGAACTCCAAATATATAAACGTCAGATTAACACGATCAACGAATTCGACCTCATCAAGCATCAATTGATTCAAATAAATCCGTATATGTAATTCAAGTATCTAATTGCTGATAGACGGTACCAATCTCGCTTAGAGGATGTCTTCAATGTTCCGTTTGATGAAATCGAAAAAAAATATAGAAAACTTCTATATGAAAGAAATGACTTATGTCATCCCTACACAAGTAGATACTGGTGATTTATGACAATCTGAAAGATCCTCCAGTCTTTCGCATTGAGCGTAGTTTAGCCATCTTAGCTTTCATCTCAGGGGATCCTTTTTTTGGCATACCAACACCAGTTAAATTCTTTACCTCACCACGAACAGCGTTTACTAAACCAGGCTGCCCAGTATAGGCTCCAAGCGCTTGAGCGCCTTGATCAACAACACCAGACACTAATGGTTTAACTACAGGCCAAACATTCTCTTTCAACCAAGGCCATGCTTTATCTTTGATCCAACTCCATAGCGACCCTCCACTCATTCCAGAGCCCGTAAGAGCATCTCCATCCATATTTAGCGATGCAGCAATTTCACCTGGTGAAAACACAATTGATACTCCTTTCCCAGCTTGAGCAGCCTTTTTCCATTTTTTCGCGTTTTCTGGATGAAGGGCTAACTTCTTTGAAGAGCCTTTAATCTGAGAAGCAGTGAACGATACTTTCAATGTCTTTAGAAACTTCTTTTTTTGAGCATCTGTTAACTCGTCACAACTGACCGAAACGTAAGAGTTCATATTTGCATAAAATATGTATATTTCAAGAAATAAAAGGAATTTCAAAAAATTAAATAAATGTTCAGCTCTACAATGCAAATGTCTTGGGTTTTTTATTTTTAGTGGAAGCCCTCGAACCTTCAATTCCTGATCCTTTCATCATAGTTTTCTCTTTACTCGAACCGTTAGTACTCTCTTTGATCATTAAATGATTTAGTGTTTTTAGTAATCTTTCTTGATTAGTATGAGCAGCTGATTTAATTGAGTTACCTCTAAGGTTTGGATATCGCACTTTAATAATTTTCGAATGCATCATATATTAAAGCGAAGCTTTTGTTTTAGATCGAAGATCGAAGGGCGCAAGCACGAGATCAAGATCTCTTAGCTTGCTAATCCGTCCCGGTATATTAAAGTCAATCAAAAAGCTCGCCGAATCAATTTTAATTCTCTTTCCAAACGACGATTATCATTACCTAAACCACGAGCACCTTGAAGTTTATCGAATTCATGTTTTAGAATGCTTCGACGTCCTTTAACGCCTGCAACACCAAAACCACTCATCGAGTCAATCGAGAGGGCTCTTTGAAATCGTTTTGGATTGACTGACTTTAGTGTAATATCCTCCGATACAAGACGGTCACCATATTTATCAACAATGTAGTTTAGCGCTCCAAGCCAGTTTGCATTTTTATCAATACGACTCTTGATAGACGACTGATTTCCTTCTGTTTCTTACTCATGATTGCTGCGTATTCACCAAGGTAATATGTTTTCTTACCTATCTTTGGTCCTTCAAGAAATACCTTCTCATCTGCTAACCAAGGGTTGTCATTGTATAATCTGATAAGAATATCTTTCACTTGATTATTACCATCTGATATAACCTTTTCATTTGGATCTACTGGTTGAATATTAGTAATACTGTTTGCGAATGTATTTGACTCAGGATTTTTAAACATCGGTGATTGCTTGAATGAGATGTTATTTTGCTTCAAGAATTTGATGTACATATCAAGTGTCGCTTCCCATGAGACTTCTCTGTTGGTTTTCACTCGATCACCATCAAAAACTTTTAAGTTTCCGTCCATTAATTTCACTCGATAACCTCCATTTACTGGAATATAGCCACCTTGTTGGTTTCTTCCCTTCTTATATGGAATCGGTAATCTAGTACCTTCTGGAAAGGAATTGTTCATCAAAATATCACGAAGCATTTCATATGCTCCAGACTCAAGGTTGAATCCAAACTGATGCGACGAGCCAATAGCAGTATCTTTTGTCTCAATGTCAATAAGATTCAATATGTAATCATACGTTGCAACCCAATCATAGTTATTTAGTGGTTTATTTGCTAACTTACCATTATTCACATTGAATAGTTTGCCGTCTGTTCCGATGTATACGTTTTTATCTGGAGTGCCAGAATTTAGAATTGGATTGACCTTTCTTTTGATAATAGTTGGGTTGATAGTGTATTGATCAAGTATTTTGTCTCGGGCATTCTTTTGAAAGTTGAAATCATTCGCTTCAACTTGCGTTCCAAAGTCGTATGTACTCTGCGAGTCATCAATATCACTCAACGAATCTTCTTCATCTCCAATGTCATTTAAATCGTACTGACTGTTCACTGTAGTCACTTGTTCACTGTAGTCATAGTCGGTGTTGCTTGTATTCCCACCGTTGTCATTTTTGGAGTTGCTTGAGGTCCGGTAGTTATTGAAGGCGCTACTTTCTTTAGCAATTGTTGAAGTGTCGAAGTATCTATAGTTTTATCCAGATCAGTAGCCCATTGCGTAAGTTTGTATCGATCATTCTTAATGCGTGCTAATTGAAGCTCCTCACTGTTCTCTTCAGCGAGTTGCTTCAATTTATTTTTTCGATCACGGAGAGATTTAAAATTCGGAAACATTTTGAAGTTCTCTAAGCACAGCTCTATATAATATTACAATTATTGTTTTAGTTATTGAAAATAACTTGGGCTCCTATGGAGCCTTTCTATCACGAATTAATAGCATTATCAATGAATTGGAGTCTTCAAATTTAACATTATTAAAGTCTTGATCAACGATACTCAGAGTAATATTGCTGTATGCTCCATCGTTAATCGAAAGCCACTGATATTCAGGTGGCTGAATTGAGATCAACTGACCAATTGATGTCCCTTGAGGACTAAACGAAGTCAGAATATCAGGCGGTGTGCTAACCCGATTGTTAATGAGATTACAACGAATTAAATAACTGCTGACGGGATTAACTTGTGGAGAGATATTGCTCAAAAGTACTTGATTTGTTGTTTGAATGCTTGATGGGTACGTTGCTGGACTGAATCCAATCACATTTGAAAATCCGTTGTTTGAAACAGTGACTCGAGGAGTATTAGTAGTGGTTGGTAATCCAGTTCCGCTTAATGAGTATAAACCAGTCGATGGACGTGAATATCCACTTGGGACAGAAGTTGGTGTTGCTAAGCAAGTAATTTCGCATGAATAGTATGTTGCGTTTTCTCTCAGAGCGATATACACAACGTTATTACCTTGAGAATCAATCAAGTATGCACCGATACTAACTAACTGAGACTCGATGTAGTTTGATATATCTTCATACGAATAGTATCCATTTGAAAGCGTAATGGAAACCGTCTGATAGGTTGCTGCGGTTGGAACTAAAACGCTAAACGTGTTGTTGCTATACAAACTCCCGTTAATTTGAATTGCGAATTGTACATTTGCAGGCTCGATAAAGCAATTTCTTGATTTTTGAAATTCACGCTTGATCCAGTAAAGTTGAATCTAAATGTATTATTCAAGCCATTGGAAACAATGTTATTACGATTAAAAATGATAGTGCTCGTCATAATTGTTTCCACTCTATATTAAAGCAAAGCTTTTCGCACCAGTATATTAGAGCAAAGATTTTTAATTAAAAACTTCACCTTTAAAGTTCTTCCGAATTTGTTGCTTGACAGAGTCTATAAACAACATCTGTCCCTTTTCAGATGTTGCTTGTTTGTAATACCTATAGATATCATCTTCACTTACTCCGGGTAGATTAAAATCTTTCAAAATTAGCCGGAGATCGCGTTTTGAATTTGCTTTTAGAATAGCTATGTATTCAGAATTCAATCGGATCATTTTATCAGTAGCAAAATAACTATGAGCTATGAAAATTGTTGAAAGTCCTTTGTGTCTTCCTCGAGTAAAGAAATGACTAAATAAATCTCTCTGAAGCTTCTTATCGTTGGAATAATCATCAATAATAACAAGTTGTAAAGCATTTGGAATCTCTTTGATAGCATCAACACTTGGAGGAGCATCTGGATCATAAAACGTTACAAACCCTTGTAGTTTCTCTTTGATGTAATCGTATAACTCTTGATCAGGGTTGCGAGCTATAATATGTAAGTGACTATAGACGTGTGGAGACTCTTTAAGTATATGGAAAGCTAGATTTGATTTACCAGAGAAGCTTGGGCCTAAAACTATCATTCGGAAGAGCTTCTGAATACCAAGCTTTTCATTTACTCCAAACGATTTCTTTTTAAACTCCTTTGGGAGCATCCCACCAAAATCAGGAATTGAACTCATCTTGAAAAGCTAAAATCTGTTGGTATATATATAATAGAATAAAAATATGCTTCCTTCGAGTTATATATCATCGTTGTACAATCCATTAGACTACATTGGCTCCTTTGGCTATCTAACTATTAGTGTTGGAGATTTGCGATATAACAAGCGAAACGGTGTAAATTACACTTCGGATTTGTACATTACAGGAAATATCTATCAAAATGGAACAATGATTGATTTGAGTGTGCTGTCGGGTATTACACCAGGAATTGCTTCTGCTGGTAAATTGATTGCTGTTGATTCAAATAGAGACATCACTAACATTAATAGTCTCTCAGCGTCGCAGTTAACTGGTACCCTTCAAACTGCAGCTCAACCAAATATCACCTCGCTTGGAACACTATCATCAACACTGAATATTAGTGGATCTACTCCTATAACTTGTAATAACTCCCTATCGAGCAGCACATGCTCATTATCTGTTGATTCTGTATCTGGAGATCAGACATTTGGCAGTACAACAGCGAATAAGTTTCATTTGAGAACAAATGGAAATAGAAAAATAACGATAGGATCCACAGGTTTAGTTGGCATTAATAATACTGCTCCTGCTAAGCAATTAGATATCATTGGATCAACCGCTTTGACAAATGCGCTATATCAAATTAGTGATGGAACAGTTCTATATCAGCAGTGGTTTGATGGGACTCAATGTTGTCTTCAAACATTTAGCAATCATCCGCTAACTTTTGCCACGAATAATGCATCAGTGCAAATGTCAATTTTAACGAATGGAAATGTAGCTGTTAATAACACATTGACAGCTACGAATATATCCGCTTCAACGTTATATGGAACGCTTCAAACCGCTGCTCAGCCAAATATTACATCGCTTGGAACTTTAGCGACTCTTACAGCTACAGCAATTACTGGAACGCTTCAAACAGCTGCTCAGCCCAATATTACATCGATTGGAACTTTAGCGACTCTTACGGCTACATCAATTACTGGGACACTTCAAACAGCAGCACAACCAAATATTACATCGATTGGAACTTTAACATCATTGAATACGGCAGGATTAGTAACCGCTACTTTAACTGCTAATGGGCAATCGTTTAGATCTATAAATGGTACTTCAACATGTGCTCTGTTTCATTTTAACAATGGGGATGCTTATTTTGGAACATCTACGGCAAACAATTTAGTCTTTCAAACAAGTAATACAGGAAGAATGACAATTAGTTCATCAGGTGCAGTATCTGGTATCTCATCATTAAGCGCTACTTCTATTACAGGAACTTTACAAACAGCAGCTCAACCTAATATTACATCTACAGGAGATTTAACGCTACCTACGTCATTGACAATTACAAATGGTACTACTCCACTATCAATCAGTAATACAACATCAACGAGTACCTTTCGCTTAACCATTCAAAATAGTGGTGGTGCTCAAGATATTGGTTCTTTTACAAACCATAGTTTCTTCTTAAATTCAAACAATACAAGACGATTGCAATGTGATCCTGTTGGTAATATTGATATTTTAAATCATAATGCAGCTACTGTTGGATTTAAGCTTGGTGGTACATTAATTACATCAAATGCAACAGAGCTTAACTACCTAGATTTAACTACGGGCCCAGGAACAGCAGAAACTTCAAAAGCATTAGTATTAGATGCAAGTAGAAATTTAACGAATGTTGGTAAAGTTAATTTTACATCATCAGATGCTACCCAACCTACCGGCACTACTAATGCAAGTAATTATGGCTTAAATATCTTATCAACAGTAAATACAAATGGACAGTACAATTCAGCTGCGATTGCATTTAGAAATAGTAATGTAGATGGTATGCCTCATGGTGTAATTTTATCTCAACGTACTGCTGCAGCTGCTGGTGACCTAGTATTTTTAACACAATCTGCTACAAACAATGTATCAGAAACATGTAGAATGTTATCAACTGGAGCATTAGCAGTTAATGCTATAGCTGCTGCTGCCGTAACTGCTTTTGGAAGTGCAAACTATGTTGATGGTTCCTACCAGAAAGTATTAGATTTGCAATCAAACAATGTGTCTCCAATAGATTTTTGTATTGAAATTAACTCTGGAACAAACGCAACAAGTACAAATGCGACTTGGATGGGCAATTTGACTAACAATGATTTACGATTCGGAGTCAATAACTCAACTAAGATGATTCTTGACACAAATGGGCGTTTAGGAGTTGGAACAACATCACCGAGTACTACTTTGCATGTTAGTGGAACTGTTTCTAATACATTTAATGTTGGAGGTTCTTTATATTCTACTGGGACATCAACAGCATACACTACAAGTCAATTGGGCCCCGTTACGGTGAGCGTCGCTGCTATGTTTGGTGGTCCGATTCAGTGTTCATCGATTTATTGTACATCGGATCGGAGATGCAAGGACATTATCGACCAAGTAGACACTGATTATTGCGATAAATTTTATGATCTAAACGTTTATGAATACAAATACAAAGGGTCAGATGAAACCATTCCAAAAATTGGTTTTATTAGTCAAGACTTGTATGCAGCTGGATACATAAAATTACTCTCAATGACACCAAATGAAAATTTGAAGAAAGTGGGTGAAGATGACATTGAAGGATATCAGATGAACATTGATTATAGTAAAATTACAGCGATCAACTTCTGTATGATAAAAAAATTATTAGCCTTTACTAAACAGTTAGAAGCTGAATTAAATACTCTAAAAGCAAAGCTGAAACATAATTGAGTGAAGCTCAATAGATTCCGGTCTGACGACCGCTCGAACTTGTTCGACGGTCAAAGACCTTTCGAACTTCGTTCGGATGTCAACAAAAAAACTTGATTTTTTTGCCGGCTGACGGACACCAATCTACTCATATTCAACCACTTCACCGGTTAAACGATCAATAGACATAGATCGACCGTAAACAACGAGAATTAGACAATTCATTCCTTGACTGCAAGTATTGGTGCCGGAGACAAGGATAGATTGAGGCACATCTGGATTCGTTAATCGAGAGCAGTCTGCAATTAGAACACGCTGACCAACATCCCATTTGTAGGAATCAAATAATCCGTTGCTAATCTCATGCGATAGAGCTCCATTAATAGCTCCGAGCTTCTTGACTTCGTCTTGGAACGATTCAAACGAGTAATCATGCGTTTTGTTGAATACATTTTCATTGCCAACCATTACTTGGAAATTGCGAATGCTTGCTCCTGGCTGACAAGTCCATGGAGCACTGTCAAATGGGGATTGGAATTGTTCAATATTCGTTGCGCTTACGAAATGACCACTGCTTGTTTCACTATATGGAATCAGAGCAATGTATTTGATATTCTTTAAGCTTGAAGATAATTGAAAGCTAAACGGAGCGTTTTGCTGAGAGTTTTGTTGACCAGTACCTGCTTTTGATTTGAAATACTGTGCGTAGCAATCGAGGTAATTGACTTTCTTAACAGGTTTAGCAACAATTTGACTTTGATTAGCGATATCGTAGAAAGGAATATATAGACGAGTCGTTGTAAATGGGAAGATTTGACCAGAAGTCGAGATCTGTGTAATGTTGTTAGACATAACACCAAAAGCAACTCGTAGGGACCCAGCTGCACCTGTTGTCAGTTTTCCTGCATTTGGATTACCAGTAGCTGCACTTGATACCATTACTGGAACCGTAGAGCAACCGTTTAGGGAGAGAGAGGATAAGCTCATTAAATCACCAGTTGCAGTTGTGATATCAACAAAGCCGGTATTGAACGTCATCGTTAATTTGATTTGAGGGTTCGCAACAAGATCCAATTCTTTAAAGATGGGATGGAGGTCAACTAAACGAAGCTTTAACATATAATACCACGTACCAGCAACACCCCCTGCGGTAGTAACGCCAGCAACGTATCCACCAGTACCTTGTTGCTGAATTTTAGACAGAATTGCGCCACTTCGCGTTGTCGGCCAACCAAGAGGGTTTGTTGCTGTAATCGTTGCTCCAGTGGCATCAGAGGTACCAATTTGTTGTGGATTCCAAATTAGACGCTGAATAAGTCCGTTATTGAGAGCTGGAGTTGTTTCTGGGAATCAAACCAGTAGCTACAGTCGTGGCAGCATTAACTGAATTATTCACAAAGCCATCACCTTGTGTTGAAGCGGTAGGATTGCTACTACTTTGAGGGAAATTCAGACTAACTACATCATCTGGAGCAAGATAGCAGTCTGCACCGTTCTTTAATAAATCATCATCACACCATTCAGTTTGAGCTCGTAAATTGTTCCAATAATTTTTATAGTCATTGCTCGTAATGACACTTTTACCGTTAATTTCAACCGCTAATTTATCTAAAATGTTCCATACACCAGCCTTTAATCCTACCGCAAAACGATTTAGAGTACCATTAAGAGCAGAGGCAGACGTATTTTTAACCGTTACTACATAAGGAACGACTACATATGCATCTCGAAGACTGCCATAGCCAGTTGAGCCATTTAGTTGTGAAGTTGCATTAATGATGACAGTTCCCGATTGATACGAACCGTTGTTGTCATCAACAACATTTACAACACGCTTGTCTTTGCTGATACTGACAACTGGATCAGGACTAGTCGTCGAGTCATATAAAAACGAATCTGCTAATTGTGTGCTATCACTCATTACTTAGTCTTACTAATTATTGAAATTGTATGTTGGTGCCTTTATTATGAATAGCTATATATATAAGCATCAGATAATGATTTTGAAATTAAATAATCTCGGTGAATCTACTGCCAATGAACTACAACAACTTGCGAATCAGCTGAATGTTCAAATCGACAACATACTAGATTTCAGAAACATTAGAGCTCCACTAGGTGATGGAAAGTACATTATATTACTCCGATTGAATCCAGGAGTTGGACATTGGGTTTGTATGTGCAACAATGAATACTTTGATTCGATGGGTATTGGGCCACCGAGAATTCTTGGCGCTACGAAATATAATGACAAACAGTACCAAGGGAGCTATGATAATTATTGCGGTTTATGGAGTATGCTGTACCTTTATAGTAAACAACACAATCGACCTGATTTACTCAGAAATTTTTACGATTTAAATACAGAAGTTTCATTATCTTAATATACCATCATGAATAGAATCAGACGTTATAGAGGAACAGGAGTTGACGAGGTTACTCCAAAAGATAATAGAATCGATTTGATAATGAAAGAATTGGAGTTTTTGCGCTCCGAACTAGCTCAAAAAAAAGTTGAATCATCCATTTCAAAATATTTCAAAGAGGAAATTTTCACAAAAGATAGAGAAACCCTACTCAAGGATGGATTTGTTAGTAAAGGAGAATATCTCGAAATTCCATTAACGATACTGAATGTCAGATACAAACAATGGTGCATTGATACTGGACATAATCGTATGTTGCGTAAAGCAATCATTGAGAACATCCGAAACGACAAAGTCGATGGAGTTGTGTTTAAATATTACGATGGATACGACAAAATACGCGTTTTTCCTAGTTAGTGTATTTATAGTTGATATTCTGACACTGATAGATACTTGCACAAATCAAGTCAATTTCTTCGCAAATTTTTATTATGTCTGATCCTGTATGCTTATTTATTTTTGAACAATTTAGTCTAATATCTTCAAAATCAATATTATCGGTATCATCGGTACTATCGGTAACTATCGGTTCATGAAGCTTAACATCTTCAACATAACCAGTATTATCGGTATCGGATAGATATGTAATATCCGTGCTCTGTGTGTCTATATAAATAAATATATTTGTATCTGCAGTTGTTCAATCACCCAGTTGGGTGATGTCAAAAGCCCAACGTTGGGTTATATCATTTGATTGGCTGAAATATGGATAGAGGAAACGTCCCTCACTCACAGAAAGCAATTGGAAACATGGTGAAGATGTTCTGCGCGCTCGTTGGAGTGAAGGGAAACGCCTTCTCCGTGACGATTGATGCGAGCGAGTCTGTGGATGACTTGAAGAAGGCGATCAGAGAGGAGCAGAGGTATGATTTCGCAGCGAGCAAGCTGCAGCTGTTCCTCGCCAAGAAGGGCGACAACACGTGGCTCGATTCAAGCACCGATGATGTGAAGAAGATCAAGAAAGGGGAAAAGACTGCCCTAATCGAAGCGCTGACATACGAAGACAATGAACTTGATGGGGAGTTTGGCCTTGAGGAGGTTCTCGATGGGATGCCAGAACCGAAAACCAAGCAAATCCACGTGTTGGTGGTGCTTCCTCCGCAATCGTTTGCCACTACTGTGGTTGGCGCTGTTGTCAAGAAAAGAAAACTCGCTCAAGTGAGGGAATTAATCACGCCGTCTTCTTTTGCAAAGTGCAAGGGAGGCGGTAGCTGGGTGAAATGGCTGAAAAAACTCGATGGTCAGATTGAGTGTCATCGCATCGAACGTTCAGTCGACGAGACGCCGATTCCACTTGTGCTGTTGAACAAAACGTTCGCGCGGTTTGAGGAGAATTGCAAGCAGATCGAGTTTGGTAACGAAGATTGTGAGTTTGTGAGGAACCTTTGCCACGGCATGTCCACTCCTTACGAGAGCGAAGCAGCCCTTGCCGAAAAGGCACGGGAATTGCTGAAAGACTATCTGCTTGCTGATTTTCCAGCTTCGACGATCACGCCTGTGACGGTCAATGGATCAGTATCAGATGGTTCGTATCGCTACGGAGAAACGCTGCTGTTGAACTTGGAATGCAAACTCCAGAAAGGAGATGGTGGTGGAGATCCGACAATGCAAAACGTTGCTTACTACATCAAGAACTTGCCAGACCAGATCGACCGCCAGTTCCCATGTTTTTTGGTGGATATCTGTGGACCACTCATGAGCGTGTTTGGAATTGTGAACACGGACGACGAAAATGCGATTTGCGAGCCTCTAGTCTTGAGCTTTCCGCTTCTTTTCTTCGACAACGAGTGGTTAATGGTGTCACTGACTCGTGCGTGTGCGTCTCTAAAAGCTGCACTAAGGGAACTCACCGAGGAATGCCAGCAGCTCGTTGCCAACCGTCGTAATCTCGCGCGATGTCAGTATGCAATCGATCTCGATCGATTGAGTTTCCCTTACAAAGATTCTGCCGAAGTTAATGGGGTAACTATCTCGCTGCAATATGTTGAAGCTGTGCAGCGGTACGTTTTTGTCGCGAAAGCTCAAGATGGAAATGAAGTTATTGTCAAGTTTGCCAAGCGATATGGTGTGGAAGTCCATCAGTATTGTTCGAGTGCAGGGTTTGCTCCAGCGCTGATCTGCTGTGAATCCTTGCCCAATGGTTGGGTTTTCATCGTCATGGAAAGACTTCCGTTGATACCGCTTTCGCGAGCAAAAGGTTATGGTACGATGGTTCATCACCAACTGCTCGAAATAAAGAGGGTTTTGGCAGCTGCTTCGTTCGTCCATGGAGATCTTCGAGAGAACAATGTGATGTGGAATCCTGTCAAGCATCGAGTCGCACTGGTTGATTTCGATTGGTCTGGAAAAGATGGCGCTGACACTTACCCGCCATTTATGAACACTGAGATAGCGTGGCCACCAGGAGCGGAGTCTGGGAAGCCTCTTCGAGTTGCCCATGATGCGTATTGGTTTGAGTCGATGTGGTCCCGCTTGCATTGCGATTGAGTGTCAGTTTTTAGAAGAGAATGTATTTCATTTGGCTTGGCGCGCCCTGTGATTTTTGTTGACCACACGTGATCAGGAGCAACATCCTGGAAGATCAGCATCTCTCTGATAGCCTGTCTAAACCGATAGTGGTGAGGTGGTAGCGATTTGCCACCTATCGTGAGCTACTTCTTAGACAATGTATTTATCCGCAAAAGCTCGTTGGTTCTGACCTGTATGATCTAATAACCTGTAGAGAAAGAGTGTCACTCTAATACCACGACCTCGACAACCAGTTGATAGGGTTCCAGTTTCAGATACCGATAATGGAGTTAAAAAAAATGTAGCTAATTCTTAATTAATTCTGTGTCTTAAATTCGTTCAAGTTTTCTTTCAATGAGGACACTATTACGTTTATTTTAGAGGAATTTACACATCCAACAAAAGGCATGTGTAATCGATCCACTTTACGGACTTTGCCCCACCGCATGATATAGTTGGGTAAAAAATATAGAGTTGTAAACCATGTATGACGCAAGGATCAAGAGTTGTGACGCTCAGATCAAGCTTTCACGATAAATGAAACAAGTCACAGTCCCACCGCCGCGACATCGACAGCCCATAATGAAATGCTCCAATATAACGGAATCTTACTTCCACTTTAAGTGTATTTCGGTCTGGGGACGTTAAAGAGACACTCAACAAAGCTATAACGTAACATAAAGGCGCAAATAATATCGCTGCTACGAAAAGAAAATTAAGTTGGCCAATGTGGGATTCGAACCCACGCCCTTTCGGACCAGTGCCTTAAACTGGCGCCTTAGACCGCTCGGCCAATTGACCGATAGACACTCGATCATACGTTTATTTGTAGATGAATTTAAACGAAAAGAACACCCCAACAAAAGGCAGCTGTGGTAATAACGTGTTTTACCCATATTTATTATGGGATGCAAGGGCACCCATTATACATACAACTTAGAGAGGATTACAGCCTTCACTTCCGTAATATGCTGCATACTGTATCATAGAGGTCAAAGGGACACTCAAACAAGGCTGCTGAGTGACATTGAGGTGCGAGTAAGGCAACAAAATAGCTGCTACAAAAAGAAAATTTATGTTGGCCAGTGTGGGATTCGAACCCACGCCCTTCTTGACCAAAGCTTACACTGGCGCCTTAGACCGCTTCGCCGATCAACCACTCGGTACTAGATCAAGCTTTCACGATAAAGAAACATAGCAAACTCACAGTCCATCAGCAAAACAATTTTGGAAAGAATACCGTGATCAGCCCATAAGCTTACATTGTATTTAAGAGGCGACATCGACAACCCATAATGAAATGCTCCAATATAACGGAATCTTACTTCCACTTTAAGCTGTATTTCGGTGTGGGGACGTTAAAGAGACACTCAACAAAGCTATAACGTAACATAAAGGCGCAAATAATGCAACAATCTCACTGCTACGAAAAGAAAATTAAGTTGGCCAATGTGGGATTCGAACCCACGCCCTTTCGGACCAGTGCCTTAAACTGGCGCCTTAGACCGCTCGGCCAATTGACCGATAGACACTCGATCATACGTTTATTTGTAGATGAATTTAAACGAAAAGAACACCCCAACAAAAGGCAGCTGTGGTAATAATACGTGTTTTCATATTTATTATGGGATGCAAGGGCACCCATTATACATACAACTTAGAAAGGATTACAGCCGTCACTTCCGTAATATGCTGCATACTGTATCATAGAGGTCAAAGGGACACTAAACAAGGCTCTGAGTGACATTGAGGTGCGAGGAAGGCAACAAAATAGCTGCTACAAAAAGAAAATTTATGTTGGCCAGTGTGGGATTCGAACCCACGCCCTTCTTGACCAAAGCTTACACTGGCGCCTTAGACCGCTTCGCCGATCAACCACTCGGTACTAGATCAAGCTTTCACGATAAAGAAACATAGCAAACTCACAGTCCATCAGCAAAACAATTTTGGAAAGAATACCGTGATCAGCCCATAAGCTTACATTGTATTTAAGAGGCGACATCGACAACCCATAATGAAATGCTCCAATATAACGGAATCTTACTTCCACTTTAAGCTGTATTTCGGTGTGGGGACGTTAAAGAGACACTCAACAAAGCTATAACGTAACATAAAGGCGCAAATAATGCACAAACTCGCTGCTACGAAAAGAAAATTAAGTTGGCCAATGTGGGATTCGAACCCACGCCCTTTCGGACCAGTGCCTTAAACTGGCGCCTTAGACCGCTCGGCCAATTGACCGATAGACACTCGATCATACGTTTATTTGTAGAGGAATTAAACGAAAAGAACACCCCAACAAAAGGCAGCTGTGGTAATAACAACTTGTTTTACTCATATTTATTATGGGATGCAAGGGCACCCATTATACATACAACTTAGAGGATTACAGCCGTCACTTCCGTAATATGCTGCATACTGTATCATAGAGGTCAAAGGGACACTTAAACAAGGCTGCTGAGTGACATTGAGGTGCGAGGAAGGCAACAAAATAGCTGCTACAAAAAGAAAATTTATGTTGGCCAGTGTGGGATTCGAACCCACGCCCTTCTTGACCAAAGCTTACACTGGCGCCTTAGACCGCTTCGCCGATCGACCACTCGGTACTAGATCAAGCTTTCACGATAAAGAAACATAGCAAACTCACAGTCCATCAGCAAAACATTTTGGAAAGAATACCGTGATCAGCCCATAAGCTTACATTGTATTTAAGAGGCGACATCGACAACCCATAATGAAATGCTCCAATATAACGGAATCTTACTTCCACTTTAAGCTGTATTTCGGTGTGGGGACGTTAAAGAGACACTCAACAAAGCTATAACGTAACATAAAGGCGCAAATAATGCAGCAAACTCGCTGCTACGAAAAGAAAATTAAGTTGGCCAATGTGGGATTCGAACCCACGCCCTTTCGGACCAGTGCCTTAAACTGGCGCCTTAGACCGCTCGGCCAATTGACCGATAGACACTCGATCATACGTTTATTTGTAGATGAATTTAAACGAAAAGAACACCCCAACAAAAGGCAGCTGTGGTAATAATAACGTGTTTTACCATATTTATTATGGGATGCAAGGGCACCCATTATACATACAACTTAGAGAGGATTACAGCCTTCACTTCCGTAATATGCTGCATACTGTATCATAGAGGTCAAAGGGACACTCAAACAAGGCTGCTGAGTGACATTGAGGTGCGAGTAAGGCAACAAAATAGCTGCTACAAAAAGAAAATTTATGTTGGCCAGTGTGGGATTCGAACCCACGCCCTTCTTGACCAAAGCTTACACTGGCGCCTTAGACCGCTTCGCCGATCGACCACTCGGTACTAGATCAAGCTTTCACGATAAAGAAACATAGCAAACTCACAGTCCATCAGCAAAACATTTTGGAAAGAATACCGTGATCAGCCCATAAGCTTACATTGTATTTAAGAGGCGACATCGACAACCCATAATGAAATGCTCCAATATAACGGAATCTTACTTCCACTTTAAGCTGTATTTCGGTTGGGGACGTTAAAGAGACACTCAACAAAGCTATAACGTAACATAAAGGCGCAAATAATGCAGCAAACTCGCTGCTACGAAAAGAAAATTAAGTTGGCCAATGTGGGATTCGAACCCACGCCCTTTCGGACCAGTGCCTTAAACTGGCGCCTTAGACCGCTCGGCCAATTGACCGATAGACACTCGATCATACTCAAAAGGCAGCTGTGGTAATAATAACGTGTTTTCATATTTATTATTGCAAGGGCACCCATTATACATACAACTTAGAGCCTTCACTTCCGTAATATGCTGCATACTGTATCATAGAGGTCAAAGGGACACTCAAACAAGGCTGCTGAGTGACATTGAGGTGCGAGTAAGGCAACAAAATATAATGTTGGCCCGAATCTTGCTTACACTGGCGCCTTAGACCGCTTCGCCGATCAACCACTCGGTACTAGATCAAGCTTTCACGATAAAGAAACATAGCAAACTCACAGTCCATATTTTGGAAAGACCGTGATCAGCCCATAAGCTTACATTGTATTTGACATCGACAACCCATAAAATGCTCCAATATAACGGTAAGCTGTAACGTTAAAGAGCAAAGCTATAACGTAACATATAAGCATCGCTGCTACGAAAAGAAAATTAAGTTGGCCAATGTGGGATTCGAACCCACGCCCTTTCGGACCAGTGCCTTAAACTGGCGCCTTAGACCGCTCGGCCAATTGACCGATAGACACTCGATCATACGTTTATTTGTAGAGAATTTAAACGAAAAGAACACCCCAACAAAAGGCAGCTGTGGTAATAATAACGTGTTTTACTCATATTTATTATGGGATGCAAGGGCACCCATTATACATACAACTTAAGAGGATTACAGCCTTCACTTCCGTAATATGCTGCATACTGTATCATAGAGGTCAAAGGGACACTCAAACAAGGCTGCTGAGTGACATTGAGGTGCGAGTAAGGCAACAAAATAGCTGCTACAAAAAGAAAATTTATGTTGGCCAGTGTGGGATTCGAACCCACGCCCTTCTTGACCAAAGCTTACACTGGCGCCTTAGACCGCTTCGCCGATCGACCACTCGGTACTAGATCAAGCTTTCACGATAAAGAAACATAGCAAACTCACAGTCCATCAGCAAAACATTTTGGAAAGAATACCGTGATCAGCCCATAAGCTTACATTGTATTTAAGAGGCGACATCGACAACCCATAATGAAATGCTCCAATATAACGGAATCTTACTTCCACTTTAAGCTGTATTTCGGTGTGGGGACGTTAAAGAGACACTCAACAAAGCTATAACGTAACATAAAGGCGCAAATAAGGCATCGCTGCTACGAAAAGAAAATTAAGTTGGCCAATGTGGGATTCGAACCCACGCCCTTTCGGACCAGTGCCTTAAACTGGCGCCTTAGACCGCTCGGCCAATTGACCGATAGACACTCGATCATACGTTTATTTGTAGATGAATTTAAACGAAAAGAACACCCCAACAAAAGGCAGCTGTGGTAATAATACGTGTTTTACCATATTTATTATGGGATGCAAGGGCACCCATTATACATACAACTTGAGAGGATTACAGCCTTCACTTCCGTAATATGCTGCATACTGTATCATAGAGGTCAAAGGGACACTCAAACAAGGCTGCTGAGTGACATTGAGGTGCGAGTAAGGCAACAAAATAGCTGCTACAAAAAGAAAATTTATGTTGGCCAGTGTGGGATTCGAACCCACGCCCTTCTTGACCAAAGCTTACACTGGCGCCTTAGACCGCTTCGCCGATCGACCACTCGGTACTAGATCAAGCTTTCACGATAAAGAAACATAGCAAACTCACAGTCCATCAGCAAAACATTTTGGAAAGAATACCGTGATCAGCCCATAAGCTTACATTGTATTTAAGAGGCGACATCGACAACCCATAATGAAATGCTCCAATATAACGGAATCTTACTTCCACTTTAAGCGGTGTATTTCAACGGTAACATAAAGGCGTGGGCTGCTACGTTAAATTAGACCAGTGCCTTAAACTGGCGCCTTAGACAATTGAATAGCTCGATCATACGTAAGCATACGATGCAAGGGCTTGATTACAGCACTTCCGCTGCATACTATCATAGAAAAGGGAAACATTGAAGTTAGGCTACAATGTGGGATTCGAACCCACGCGCCTTTTCGGACTCCTAGATCAAGCACTTAAACTCACAGGCGCCTTAAGCTTACCGACATCGGCCAATTGACCGATAGACACTCAACGATCATACGTTTAGATTTGATAGACTCGAATAGAGAATTAAACGAAAAGAACACCCCAACAAAAGGCAGCTGTGGTAATAATAACGTGTTTTACTCATATTTATTATGGGATGCAAGGGCACCCATTATACATACAACTTAAGAGGATTACAGCCTTCACTTCCGTAATATGCTGCATACTGTATCATAGAGGTCAAAGGGACACTTAAACAAGGCTGCTGAGTGACATTGAGGTGCGAGTAAGGCAACAAAATAGCTGCTACAAAAAGAAAATTTATGTTGGCCAGTGTGGGATTCGAACCCACGCCCTTCTTGACCAAAGCTTACACTGGCGCCTTAGACCGCTTCGCCGATCGACCACTCGGTACTAGATCAAGCTTTCACGATAAAGAAACATAGCAAACTCACAGTCCATCAGCAAAACAATTTTGGAAAGAATACCGTGATCAGCCCATAAGCTTACATTGTATTTAAGAGGCGACATCGACAACCCATAATGAAATGCTCCAATATAACGGAATCTTACTTCCACTTTAAGCTGTATTTCGGTGTGGGGACGTTAAAGAGACACTCAACAAAGCTATAACGTAACATAAAGGCGCAAATAAGGCACTCGCTGCTACGAAAAGAAAATTAAGTTGGCCAATGTGGGATTCGAACCCACGCCCTTTCGGACCAGTGCCTTAAACTGGCGCCTTAGACCGCTCGGCCAATTGACCGATAGACACTCGATCATACGTTTATTTGTAGATGAATTTAAACGAAAAGAACACCCCAACAAAAGGCAGCTGTGGTAATAATAACGTGTTTTACTCATATTTATTATGGGATGCAAGGGCACCCATTATACATACAACTTAAGAGGATTACAGCCTTCACTTCCGTAATATGCTGCATACTGTATCATAGAGGTCAAAGGGACACTTAAACAAGGCTGCTGAGTGACATTGAGGTGCGAGTAAGGCAACAAAATAGCTGCTACAAAAAGAAAATTTATGTTGGCCAGTGTGGGATTCGAACCCACGCCCTTCTTGACCAAAGCTTACACTGGCGCCTTAGACCGCTTCGCCGATCGACCACTCGGTACTAGATCAAGCTTTCACGATAAAGAAACATAGCAAACTCACAGTCCATCAGCAAAACAATTTTGGAAAGAATACCGTGATCAGCCCATAAGCTTACATTGTATTTAAGAGGCGACATCGACAACCCATAATGAAATGCTCCAATATAACGGAATCTTACTTCCACTTTAAGCTGTATTTCGGTGTGGGGACGTTAAAGAGACACTCAACAAAGCTATAACGTAACATAAAGGCGCAAATAATGGCAAACTCGCTGCTACGAAAAGAAAATTAAGTTGGCCAATGTGGGATTCGAACCCACGCCCTTTCGGACCAGTGCCTTAAACTGGCGCCTTAGACCGCTCGGCCAATTGACCGATAGACACTCGATCATACGTTTATTTGTAGATTAAACGAAAAGAACACCCCAACAAAAGGCAGCTGTGGTAATAACAACGTGTTTTACCATATTTATTATGGGATGCAAGGGCACCCATTATACATACAACTTAGAGAGGATTACAGCCTTCACTTCCGTAATATGCTGCATACTGTATCATAGAGGTCAAAGGGACACTAAACAAGGCTGCTGAGTGACATTGAGGTGCGAGTAAGGCAACAAAATAGCTGCTACAAAAAGAAAATTTATGTTGGCCAGTGTGGGATTCGAACCCACGCCCTTCTTGACCAAAGCTTACACTGGCGCCTTAGACCGCTTCGCCGATCGACCACTCGGTACTAGATCAAGCTTTCACGATAAAGAAACATAGCAAACTCACAGTCCATCAGCAAAACAATTTTGGAAAGAATACCGTGATCAGCCCATAAGCTTACATTGTATTTAAGAGGCGACATCGACAACCCATAATGAAATGCTCCAATATAACGGAATCTTACTTCCACTTTAAGCTGTATTTCGGTGTGGGGACGTTAAAGAGACACTCAACAAAGCTATAACGTAACATAAAGGCGCAAATAATACAGCAAACTCGCTGCTACGAAAAGAAAATTAAGTTGGCCAATGTGGGATTCGAACCCACGCCCTTTCGGACCAGTGCCTTAAACTGGCGCCTTAGACCGCTCGGCCAATTGACCGATAGACACTCGATCATACGTTTATTTGTAGATGAATTTAAACGAAAAGAACACCCCAACAAAAGGCAGCTGTGGTAATAATAACGTGTTTTACTCATATTTATTATGGGATGCAAGGGCACCCATTATACATACAACTTAAAGAGGATTACAACCTTCACTTCCGTAATATGCTGCATACTGTATCATAGAGGTCAAAGGGACAGCTAAACAAGGCTTCTGAGTGACATTGAGGTGCGAGGAAGGCAACAAAATAGCTGCTACAAAAAGAAAATTTATGTTGGCCAGTGTGGGATTCGAACCCACGCCCTTCTTGACCAAAGCTTACACTGGCGCCTTAGACCGCTTCGCCGATCGACCACTCGGTACTAGATCAAGCTTTCACGATAAAGAAACATAGCAAACTCACAGTCCATCAGCAAAACAATTTTGGAAAGAATACCGTGATCAGCCCATAAGCTTACATTGTATTTAAGAGGCGACATCGACAACCCATAATGAAATGCTCCAATATAACGGAATCTTACTTCCACTTTAAGCTGTATTTCGGTGTGGGGACGTTAAAGAGACACTCAACAAAGCTATAACGTAACATAAAGGCGCAAATAATGCAGCAAACTCGCTGCTACGAAAAGAAAATTAAGTTGGCCAATGTGGGATTCGAACCCACGCCCTTTCGGACCAGTGCCTTAAACTGGCGCCTTAGACCGCTCGGCCAATTGACCGATAGACACTCGATCATACGTTTATTTGTAGAGAATTTAAACGAAAAGAACACCCCAACAAAAGGCAGCTGTGGTAATAATAACGTGTTTTACTCATATTTATTATGGGATGCAAGGGCACCCATTATACATACAACTTGAGAGGATTACAGCCTTCACTTCCGTAATATGCTGCATACTGTATCATAGAGGTCAAAGGGACACTCAAACAAGGCTGCTGAGTGACATTGAGGTGCGAGTAAGGCAACAAAATAGCTGCTACAAAAAGAAAATTTATGTTGGCCAGTGTGGGATTCGAACCCACGCCCTTCTTGACCAAAGCTTACACTGGCGCCTTAGACCGCTTCGCCGATCGACCACTCGGTACTAGATCAAGCTTTCACGATAAAGAAACATAGCAAACTCACAGTCCATCAGCAAAACAATTTTGGAAAGAATACCGTGATCAGCCCATAAGCTTACATTGTATTTAAGAGGCGACATCGACAACCCATAATGAAATGCTCCAATATAACGGAATCTTACTTCCACTTTAAGCTGTATTTCGGTGTGGGGACGTTAAAGAGACACTCAACAAAGCTATAACGTAACATAAAGGCGCAAATAATGCAGCAAACTCGCTGCTACGAAAAGAAAATTAAGTTGGCCAATGTGGGATTCGAACCCACGCCCTTTCGGACCAGTGCCTTAAACTGGCGCCTTAGACCGCTCGGCCAATTGACCGATAGACACTCGATCATACGTTTATTTGTAGAGGAATTCAAACGAAAAGAACACCCCAACAAAAGGCAGCTGTGGTAATAATAACGTGTTTTACTCATATTTATTATGGGATGCAAGGGCACCCATTATACATACAACTTAGAGAGGATTACAGCCTTCACTTCCGTAATATGCTGCATACTGTATCATAGAGGTCAAAGGGACACTCAAACAAGGCTGCTGAGTGACATTGAGGTGCGAGTAAGGCAACAAAATAGCTGCTACAAAAAGAAAATTTATGTTGGCCAGTGTGGGATTCGAACCCACGCCCTTCTTGACCAAAGCTTACACTGGCGCCTTAGACCGCTTCGCCGATCGACCACTCGGTACTAGATCAAGCTTTCACGATAAAGAAACATAGCAAACTCACAGTCCATCAGCAAAACAATTTTGGAAAGAATACCGTGATCAGCCCATAAGCTTACATTGTATTTAAGAGGCGACATCGACAACCCATAATGAAATGCTCCAATATAACGGAATCTTACTTCCACTTTAAGCTGTATTTCGGTGTGGGGACGTTAAAGAGACACTCAACAAAGCTATAACGTAACATAAAGGCGCAAATAATGCAGCAAACTCGCTGCTACGAAAAGAAAATTAAGTTGGCCAATGTGGGATTCGAACCCACGCCCTTTCGGACCAGTGCCTTAAACTGGCGCCTTAGACCGCTCGGCCAATTGACCGATAGACACTCGATCATACGAATTTCCGTGGGATGAACCCATTATACATACAACTTAGAGAGGATTACAGCCTTCACTTCCGTAATATGCTGCATACTGTATCATAGAGGTCAAAGGGACACTCAAACAAGGCTGCTGAGTGACATTGAGGTGCGAGTAAGGCAACAAAATAGCTGCTACAAAAAGAAAATTTATGTTGGCCAGTGTGGGATTCGAACCCACGCCCTTCTTGACCAAAGCTTACACTGGCGCCTTAGACCGCTTCGCCGATCGACCACTCGGTACTAGATCAAGACAGATAAAGAATCACATAAGCAGAACATACTCCATCAAAACACCGTGATTTAAGCGATTGTATTTTCGATGCAAACCATTATACATACAACTTAGAGAGGATTACAGCCTTCACTTCCGTAATATGCTGCATACTGTATCATAGAGGTCAAAGGGACACTCAAACAAGGCTGCTGAGTGACATTGAGGTGCGAGGAAGGCAACAAAATAGCTGCTACAAAAAGAAAATTTATGTTGGCCAGTGTGGGATTCGAACCCACGCCCTTCTTGACCAAAGCTTACACTGGCGCCTTAGACCGCTTCGCCGATCGCTTACTAGATCAAGCTTTCACGATAAAGAAACATAGCAAACTCACAGTCCATCAGCAAAACAATTTTGGAAAGAATACCGTGATCAGCCCATAAGCTTACATTGTATTTAAGAGGCGACATCAGTATATGATGATAAAGCGACATTTGCACCCAAACCTAACCACTCTCTAAACACACTTATTGGCCCCCATCCGTACACTATTAGGAACAGAAAAGCAAAATTAAGTATCAGACGCCCCATTATCAAAAGCATGGTAAGAAAATTCAGAAAATGCCCAATCGCCCTTATCGAGATAACAAGATAACAAGATAATAAAATGGTTTACACTCAAGAACTTTATCAGAAGAACAAGGAATCAATAATCGCAGCAAAGAAGCGCTACTATCAAAAGAACCGAGAGAAAATCCTACGGAAGCAAAAAGAGTATGATCAAACACATCGAGAAGAAAGGAAACAGAAATATTTAGCTAAAAAACTAATCAACCAAACTACTGACTAATAATATTTTTTTTTGCTTACAAACAATGTTAATCACTATATATACAAAGACATTGTCATCTTGAATTACGTTTTACTTAGTATATATAAACATTTTCAAAATGCCAGTCTCGAATAATCTAAAGAAGGCTCAAAAGACCCGCAGCGACCTCTATAAGTTTGCTAAGACCCACAACCTAGATGTTAATTGGAAAATGAAAACCTCCACTATGGAGAAGGTTGTCAATACATTCAAACAAAGCAAAGTAAAAACAATTGTGAAGACACTCCGTAAGGTTAAGCTAAACAATGACACAGCTAGTTTAAAAGCTGTCAATAAAACAACAGGTAAAGTTGAAATGCAATTGAATCGTTTCGAGCGTATCCGCAAAGACATTGTAGCTCCAGCCGATAAGAAACTTTTACTGCATTTTAAAGGTGAGAATGGATCCGTTTTGAAAACATATCATCTACAAGATAGACTAATTAATATCGATAATCTATATATCACTGAAGAGAATCAATATAGTTCCGGGGCTGATATTGAATTAGACATTATTCCAACATCAACAGTTGAAATCGAATGGTTGAACAATCCAAAGCACTCTCGATCTGAGAGAAAGAATTTCTTTCGTTATCTAACTAAAGCAAATTACAATTTAAATGATTTTCAAGTTTATTATGATGATTGGGAAGAAAATTCATATAAAGAGCAAAGAGAAACACCTTGCTTTCTATTTGCTCTAACTCAAGCTGGTGTTGATGAAACAATCGTAAAAAGTATCTCACAAACAATGTTCAATTCAGGTGCTACTGTTGATTTCATTCGCAAGACAGCTAATGCAGTGAAACAATACTATCCAAAGATTAATACAGGTAGAGTTGATAACAACATTTCTGTCTACGGAGTTAAAACTGAAAATCTTATACAATTAGGTTCTGTTGGACAGCATCTATTTGCTATCAAACCAACTAACATTACCAAAGCAGCTCTTGATAATCCTAAATTAGTTGAACAACATCAGCGAGCTGATTTTATAGTTAAAAAGGGAAAATCATCCTTTAAATCCAATCGCATTAAATTACTTGACAGTTATGAGGTAATCAGTTATCTATATCATCATCGTGAAACACTATTAGATCCAATTACACAAACCAACGTACCCGAGTTATTAAATAATAACTATCAAAAGATTGAATCTTTAACTGAAGTGGATTTTAATGCAAGTGCTTTCAAAGCAATTGAGTAAATTCAAATGGAGAAAAGGATGAAATGGCTTTGAATGTTGGTCGCGCTCCTTTTAAACAGATTACTAAAGATGACGAGGGAAAAGGAAAATGGGTGGAGGTTAATGAATATAATGTTATTTATTTTGATTTTGAAACTCTGGTTGAAAATAATGAACATATTCCTTATTGTGTATCATATTGCATCGGTCGTAAGACTGAAAGCAATGCTATTCAATTTAGTAAAACAAAAAGCTTTTATGGAATTGGATGTGAATTAAAGTTTTTAAGTGACTTACCTAGAAGGAGTCGTAATCTACTTTGGGCTCACAATGCAGGTTTTGACTGTCGATTTATCCTTAGACACTTATCATATCGGAAAAATGATACAAATCTGATTGAATGTGGAACAAAATTAAAGCAGGCTCATGGATTTTTCTATGGTCGTGAGATTGTTATTAAAGATACTATGAGTTTCATTGCTAGTAAATTAGCAGATATGCCCGAAATGTTTAAATCATCGTGCAATGATATGGCACTAGAAAAAGAGTGCTTTCCACATAAATTGGTTTGCAAATATAATCACCGACTACTTTGGCCAATGGATCTATTAGATTACTATGAGGAAAAAGAAACACTAATAGCTAATGCTACTAAATCAATGCTTGTGATGATAAATATTTCGATTGTGAAAAGTATGCTATTCACTATTGTGAGAGAGATGTTGATGTTCTACGAAACTGTTTTGAGGCGTTTAGAAAAATGTTTATTGATCGATTTAAAATTGATGTGTATCGCTTTATGTCAATGCCTTCATTAGCATATGCTATTCAACATAATGAGGGTTGCTTTGATGATTGTTATGCAATGAATGGAAACGTTCTAGCATTCGTTCGCGATGCAATTGTTGGTGGTCGTGTTATGACTCGAGACAACGAGAAACACCATATACAACATAAGCTTGCAGATTTTGATGCTGTATCTCTGTATCCATCAGGACAATCTGAACTCGATGGATACATTAGAGGAAAACCTAAATGGTTCCAAAATACAATTCCAAATAATGCTGACTACTATATTGCTCGCGTAAAATTTGAGTCAATTGGTAAGAAACGACACTTTCCATTGTTGAGCTTCTATGAAAATGGAGCTAGAAACTTCACAAATGATATTATTGGTAAGACAATGATTGTTGGTAAACAAGCGCTTGAAGATATTATTGAATTCCAGGATGTTAAAATTTCAATTATGGAAGGTGTTTATTGGAATGAAGGATTCAATAATCAAATTGTATTGACAATCAAATCACTATTTGAGGAGCGACTGAAATTAAAAAAAGAAGGCAATCCACTTCAAAACGGTATCAAATTATTAATGAATTCAGCGTATGGTAAACTAATTCAAAAGCCAATTGTTAAGCAAAAGGTTTTGGTTAGTGATGAGAAAAGTATTCTTGAATATACTATCAAAAATATTAATAAGATGATCTCCAGAACACCAATTACAGATGATTTAGCATTGTTTGAAGAGCACAAGGCACTATCAGAACATTTTAGCCCAGCTCATCTAGGAGTACAAGTATTGGATAGTAGTAAACATATTATGAATACAGTGATGTGCTTAGCAGAAGATATTGATGCTAAGATATGGTACCAGGACACAGACTCTATGCACATCGATTACGATGCTGTCAGTAGACTTGCAGATGCTTTTAGACAAAAGTATAACAAAGAGTTAATTGGTAAGCAAATGGGACAATTTCACGTCGATTTCGATCTTGAAGGATCAGAAGGTAATATCTATGCTAAAGAATCTATCTTTCTTGGTAAGAAGAGTTATTTGGATATACTTGCTTGCGATGGTAAATGTAGAAGGTTTTCATATCAGATGTAAAGGCATCCCATCAAAGCTTCTTGAAAATGATACCTACAAAAAATATTTGGAACTCTATAATGGTGAGGAATTAGAATTTGATTTGAGTGATGTATGTCCAATTAAAATTAATAATAAAACTCAACGTGTAACTACAACGTTAAATTTCAAACGAAAATTATCATTCAAATAGTATAATATGGACTCTCTACTTACTCAGCTCTATTATGATCCAAAAACGGGATTCATAGGTGCAACTAAGCTATACCAAAAAGCAAAAAAAGTCAAAGAATGGTATAAGACACAAAGTAGCATTCAACAATATTCAAATCAGAATAAAAAGTATCCCGAATTCAAAATCACAAGCAATAATCCCAACGAATGGCAAATGGATCTTGCATTCTGGAAGAAGCAACCTATATTAATAACGGTTAATATTAACAGCCGAATTGGATACGCAAAATTATTGAAAAACAAACAAGCGGCTACGGTTCAAAAAGCTATCGATCAATTCATTACAGAGCATAAAGTGTCAGCATTGATGTCGGATAATGGATCTGAATTCACAAATCAAACGGTCGAAAAGTTTTTTGATAGAAATTCAATTACTCATGCTAATTCTATTCCAGGAGATCATACAGTGCTTGGAAAGATAGATCGCTTTATTCGAACGATCAAGGCAAGACTAACAAAGATGCAGGATACTATGGGATTTAAGAAGCTTACACAAAAGCTTTTAAATGATGCTATCGCTAACTACAACAATACCACTCATTCATCCATAAATGCTACACCAAATGAAATGGAAGGGAGGGTTATTTTTGACGAAATTGAACACAACAAACGAGTGGTTAAGCAAGTACAAAAAGGCATTCCAACTGGTTCTATTGTACGTTATCGCTTGAATCCGAAGCCATTTGAAAAAGAAGGTGCGAGATTTTCAAAGGCCGTGTACGAAGTAATTGGATTAGATGGATTAAAGATGCGTATTAAATCAAAGAATAATCATGTCCTATACAAACCAATTAATGACTTGAAAATTGTAAAAGCAGAACAATCAGAAGCAGCGATTGAAAATAATCAAATCTGGGAGGTTAGCAAGATTGTTGATCATAAAACACTAAAGAATGGTAAGCACAAGTATCTAGTCAAATGGGTTGGATATGACGACAGCTTCAACACTTGGGAGCATTTATATGTGCAGTTTACAAAGCTTAGACGCACCTACCCAAGCCGATACTTAAAAACGCGCTTTTGGGTAAAGAAAGATCTGATGCACAACGAGCACCCACAAGTACTCTTTCCAGTTTGCGCACAGCAATTTGATAATAAACAGGATTAAGAAGTAAATTTAGTTGCTTATCGAAAGTTAGAGGGAGGATCCAAAGCTTCCAAACAGTCTATGACTTTGTTCCCATGAGTTCAAAAAAAAGTGTATTTCTTCCTACATGCGTTCGTGTGCAAAGCGCTGTGCGATTTCATTACACCGGCTTGTATTTTGTTGCCAATTCCGCGCCTAATTGAATAGATAACCACCCAAATCCTCGTAAGATATTGCGGAATGGACCACACCATATTTTGCATCTTTCGAACGCGCACTTTGCGCTGCTCAAGAGTCTCATAAGTTTCGATGGGTCCAGGGAATAGACTGCATTTGTAGCGCTGTTGGCAGTGAGTCATGGCATTCGATCTCTACGAGTAACGTTAATAGATCAAGGCTCGAGCAGCACACCTCAGCGGTAGCGTGGTCCAAGGGTGATGACATTCTTCTTTTCACAGGAAGAAGAAAATCTTTTTGTATTAAAATAATAAATATAGCACCTTGATCGAACGTACGAGACGTTTGCTTTCTCGGCCGTGATCCTCTTTGAAGTGGCCACTTCATTTAGTGTTTTGTCTTCTGGAAATCCATTTATAAGCCGCTGAGATCTACTTTTCTTCGAGTAATCTTCAAAGACGACCAGCGCTTATGCTTTCTTGTCTGCAAGCCAGCTAGGCGCGAACTCCATGAATACGTCTACTTCACGGACGTGACGTAGCGCAACGATGCATACCGCGTTGTGATGTGCCGAAGCACTTGGCTTCAACTTGAACTCATCAGCTAACTGCGGCGAGATGGCTGGCGCGGTTGGGGCTTTCTGCCTACCGGCTTGACTGATTCCTTGTGTCTTTGCTCTTTGGCTGGTTCTTTTGTATTGCGAGGCTTTGGCTGACGCGCGCTTTTTTCGTTGAGCTGTGCGCGCGCTTTTCCTTTAACCGTTTGGCTTCTTGGCGTCGCGTCTGGGGAGCTGTCTTAAACCATGATGTGAAATTGATGATGTCCTCCGTAATTGGGGCGCCAAACTCTGAGCAAGTTAAGGTCATTCTGTTCTTGGACAACTTAAGACTTGCGCTCCAGGGTTTATAATGCAGGCCGCGGCGATTGAAGAGGCAATTTGAGGTGCTCTTAAGAAGAGGATTAAAGCCACAGACAGGCTTATTTCTCAATCACGAGCCCCATATCAATCGGTTTAAAGGCTATCGATGCTGTCCATATGCTCCCGCGCAAGAGAGCGTTGGTTTGTCACATTCCACTTTATTGTCCGTACAGCTGTTTTGAAAAGAAAATTGGGCAGATGCCCACCTAAAACAAATACGGGATGCATCAAAGGTACTAATATCTAAACGAAGGTGGTCAGCGTGCATTAAGCTCCCCAACTAGAATAGTCTGTTTAAGATGCAGAAATAACGCGTCATAAATCGAACAACGTAAAGTTCACAGATTGAAATACAGCGTTAAAACAATTTGCAAGCGGGGCATATAGCTTCGCAAAAGGTTGGGATTTCGATACATAATCAATCCTTAACATCGCAATGGGTGAAATAAAGTGACAATTGACAATTCAGCTGATTGTTGTGTCACAGCAGCTGCATTTCTATTGAGGCACTGGCAAATGCGTCATGGTTGTTAACCTCAAACCGCTCGCAGCAACTGAATGCTTAGCTGGTTATAACGCCGAAAGTAATTCGGAGGTGGTGTATCGATAAATAGAAATGTCTTGTGACGGACCAGATTTTTTGCGATACCCATAAAAGCAGCGCACAGGGTGGTATTCAAAAGGCTGATGATGGTATGAAATGGAAAAATCAAGCGCTAGTCCATTATTTCATCAGGCAAAGGACTACCCCTCGAGGATCAAAATGCACGCCAACAACCGTTAACCAGTAGCTTCATCACAGAATTCAAATTTGCTACTCGTTGTTCAATGAGAGATTTGGTACAATATAAAAAAAATTGCGCTCCAAAAAAGATCAGAATTCGAACGAAATACTTTTTTTCGACATTACCCCCCCATATGTAATGTGATGTGTGACAGTTGTGTCAAAAAGCTCGTCCCTTTTCGGAAAAAGATTTCATTTGACTCCTTGGTTTGCCGGAATAAAAAAAAACGGAGTTCCTTTAAAGTAAATGTTCGCTCATTTCAGCCATGAACTTTATATAATAGAGTGTCACAGACATCCGCGTTTTAGGCGCTTTTGAAAAGTTTGTTTTAGCAGTGGTGGTGTCAATTTGTAACTTTCTCACATGAAAAACACGCCCACTCTTTTATCAATACCTTTTGCCCAGCGATTAAATGATGAAACATACTAAAAAATTTGATCTTTGCAAAGAAACGTAAACGTTTTATTGTAATGCATCGGCGCGTCATCTTTAGTAAAGCGCGCAAGGGTCTAAACGACTTGGGCGCCAACAAATCTTCCTTAACATCAGAGTTTTTGCACGTTTAATGCGTGCTCATCTTGGGCGACACGCCGGCAAACCGCTGTGGAGGCAGCACGAACGGGGTTGATTGAGACCATTCTCCTTGTCGTTGTTCGACTTGTTTAATTCATGTCAGTTTCAGAAAGCCACTGGACGTGATCGTACTTTTTTTTGGGACACGTTCGCTCTCGGAGCCCGAACGACCACGAGGCTTGAGATTTGGACGCGCTGCACTAGATATAAAATCACCTTAGCAGCAAAAAGTTTTGAGGTCATTCTCATAGTGCCGGAATGTCTAAAAAGAAGACTTCAAAATCTGTGTGAACATTGTGCGGCTCACCGAATTCCAGATGAATTTAAAGAAAAGATCTGCTTGTGGCACAAGCGGCGATTGACAATTTTTTGCGTTAGAGCAAGAAGTATTGAATGGAAATTGAAGAGACATAAAACATGACGAGACGCGCGTCGAAGAGCTCAGTCACAAAAAGTGGCTACATGCAGCGTTAAAGGGGGAAGAGGGCATGAGGTGGATCTCACGTTCCGATATTCGATTCATTTATATAGTGTATTCGTGAACAAGATAATAGACTGGTTGGCTTCTGAACCCCGTGCAGGCGGAGAGTCTCAGCTGTGGGAGGTAATATTCAGACTGATGATTCGACCGAAGTCGTCTGTACTCGTTTCTCTCTCGTGTTATTATGGACACTACGGGTTTTTTGCCACCTCGAATGAGAGATTAAGCGGGACGGTGGTTTCTTTTCGCGATGCGCGTTAAAACGTGGGTACGTGGGCAGAGATCGAGCGGGGACGTGGATATATCACGACGACTTTTCATGAGCAAAAGGGTTGAAACATGAAATTTGAAAAGAGTCCAAGATTCATAAGTGGGGGAAGCAGCAGCTGATTCGAGGACAAGTGGACGTATCTCGAAAGCTTCAGATACTGGGAAGGGGCCCCGCACGAAGGAACCTCTTTTGAGAAGTAAAGAGGTCTCGCGCTGGATGATGAAGAACTTGTGGACACGTGCTGGAGATAATTGCTGATGTCACCGAATGAAAAGTTACGTGCTCAAGTTTTGTGAACCCTTCCGATGTACGTGGGCTTGTTCTCGCATTGATTTTATACGGTGTTTGCCTGAATGCATCGGATGGTGGTATTGGCTTGTTGTTAGAAGACACTACAAGTGATGAGAGTTCGTCAAGGTCACTGATGAGGGGTGGAAAGAAAACTTTTACCGTGTCGGGTTTTGAAGTGAATGGTGCAGGCGCTAAGTTACCAGCTCAAGCAAGTGGTGCGATTTGCAAAGGCGATATTCTTTTGAGCATAAATGGTCACGCGCTGGATGATGAAGAACTTGTGCACGTGCTGGAGATGTTGCTGATGTCACCGAATCCAGTACAGCTCAAGTTTTGTCGCTTCCAGTCGTGGGCTTGTTCTCGCTGCACGCTTCTTAACAAATTGAACGACCATGTGTGTGTTGCTTGTGGACACAAACCAGCAGTGGAAAGTTTACGGTAGCTCTTGTGATGAGTGTTGCAATGGGTATGACAAGTTCTCGATGCTAAGAAACAGAACTGTGAGACTGCAAAAGTTTATTGTACATCAGACAGCACAGAAATTGCTTTCCAGCTCCTTCGTAGAGCCATTTCAAGTGGATGTGATGCATTTTGCTTTTCAGTTACCAGCACCTGATTAAAGCGGTGCAGCGGTCGACCTTAATTATTAAACTTACAGATAATTTTATGTAGAATATACTATAGTACTCCACCGTGCATCTCAGTTTTAACGATACCAACGCTGCATAAGTCGTTGAATGATCGCTCATTGATACTTTTTTATATCAATGCGATGCACATAATTAATGTGGGAGTGCAAAATTCTCTGTCATCAAAATTTCCAAGGAATTGGCAGATTTGTATGGCATGTAAAAAATAGTACATCATCGCTGTGGCTGAGGGTGTTTAGGGGTACTCTGATGCTTATATATACGAAGAAAGGGCGGACGATGTGGCATAAGGATACAATCCGTCCGCTAGGGTACGGGCAATGATACAGCAAATGTCATACAAGTGAATAAATAAAGCACAGGACTGTTTAATCTTCGTTCGCAAAGAAAAACTTCATCTTCCCCGCCAACGACATGCCCTCGGCCCAAAAGTCAAGAAAGTTGTCTTCGCCTGGCCTGATCCAATGTTTCTCGATTGCTAGCTGTCGGGCTAATCGGGCCTGCAGCTTCAAAGAACGCTTGTACGGACGCTCAACAGACATGCAGCGAAGCGCCCGCCCTTCAAGATCACCAAAAGTTGTCTGGATGTCATAGACAGTGCCGGGTGCAAGTCTAGGACCTCGCGATCTCCAGTTTTCGGCAAAGCTTGGCTTTGAAGGAGTCTCGCACGCTGCTTGTTGTCTAATTTTTCAAACAATCGCTGTGGTTGCACGGAGTGATCAAAAATCTTCAGACGAAAGTCTTTGCTGCTCTGGTCATAGATAAAGCTGATCTGAAAATGGTCGAATGCATGCTTTAGAGGTTTGAACAGCAGCAAACCGTTTCTGACATCGTCGATATCCGAGATTCCTATCAATTTCTCAGAAATGAATCCACTCTTTTGGCGAAACAAATGAGACGCGATGACCGACACCGACGGGAGAGCTGTGTCCAGCAGCATGCAGCGCAACACGTCACTCCCCATGTTGCAATCGTACGTCGCGCGAAATGGAATGTTTGCTATGCGTGGACGTCGAAGTTGGAGCATCCACCAGTACGTGGCGCCAGAGTAATTTCTAGATCTCGAGAAACTGAGGATCAGCATATCAGCGCTTTGGGAGTTCCACCAAGACGTAAAGCCTTTCTTCTTCGAGCTGGAATTCGTTTTTGAAATACTCATCGTCATCGAGCTTCCACGACGGTCGCATTTTTCCATATTTAGCGCTCTTGCCAACTTGTAAGAAGGTCTCCACACTGTTGTCATCCTTCAGCCAAGCGCCGTCCTTCTTCGCCAAGTACAGCGTCAGTGCGCTTGCGAAAACGAAAAGCGCTCGTGGTACCGTTGATCGTCGAATTCAGCCTTCTGCAGCGCGCTTACGTTCGCATCACGTGCAATCTTCACGGGAAACACAACTTTTCGCCATATACCGCGCACTCCAGCTCCATCTCGGCCATGTTACTTCTCACCAGCTCGAGACTGAGAGAAGCGACGAAAGAAGAAATTCGATACCCTCCTCAAATCGATAAATCCATTGACGTCATTCTTATCATCAATTTCTGCTGGAGCGCTCCAGAGTGTGACATCATGAAAAAGTCTTACTGATACTTAGCGCGCAACTGCGCAAGCCTAGGTATTTCCATCAAATATACCTTGGCTGTAGAACTTTTATCAGCGATGCGGGTATAGTCATCCAGGTAAGCTGTGACGTGACTTTAACTCCTGCCTTCGGGTTTGGGAGCTGGCAACGAGTACTAGTGCTTGTCGATGGATTAGTCCTGACTCGTGCATATTAATGTATCCTAATATTCATTGCTGTGTGTACATTAAGGAATTGATCGTTGAAAAGCTTGAAGAACTTTTTTGATTGTTTGTGCTGCAGATAGTAGAGCCACAGAATTCAAACCGTGGATTTTGAATACCGATTTCGCGGTAAGAATATTGTGATCACATGAAGTCTTGGTAATTTTAAAGGAGTCGAAGTAAGCCTTATCTCTGTTTGAGACTGCCATCCAGTATTGGCCGCCGATCATGAGATAGCCCATCATGATTATGCAAGAGTCTTTGCTTTTGTTTTAATTCTTTCGAAATCAATTTGATGTACTTTGACTCCACGAGAATTGGCCGATTTCACGAATTGATCATCCGTCGTCCTTGACAGATTAATGATATTTTTTTTGGTCATGGTGCTTTATTTTTCGGCAAGTATAGTATAGCCAACATCAATACAATTGCATAGAGTATGTCGTCTGCTTCCAATGTTTCTTCTTTCAAACACTCCGTCGAACCAGCTCCAGCTGAGACGCTCTTCTGAGATACGAGATGGACTTATATTCAAAAATCTGCCAGCAACACTGGTCAGTAAGCGGAGCAAATTCAATTCAATCTTCCGACCATCTCATCGCAAGCCACTTTTGTAAATTGGAAAGAGGCTGTTACCGAGCTTCCGATCAAGCTTTAAATTTTAAATGGCGGATCGGTTCGGTCACTTCGACTGCAGCCTGTAGGCCAACGCATGGCAAGTTATTGATAGTGATTAAGGTGTTATCGACGAAGCCACTGTCCAAATTAGGTTCATGAGAATGTGAATACAACATCAAAGGCTCTGACTTGATGGATTATAACACGTAATGTCAAACATGGGTCAAGAAGCAATTTTGTACTGGATAAATATTCCACTTTGAAGTCTTAAGAGTAAAAGCGGAGCAGGGCAATGGCTTGATAGCCAGTCTACTTCGTCGCTTATGACAGCTCCTAGTAGAATGGGTAAATTTGGATTAGCTAACAATTACTCAAACCGGGAAGCTGCTGAACGATCGCTCTTTACCGCTCTTGACCAACAAAGCTTAAAATTTGCCTTCGATGTTATGGGACGTAGCGCAAATTTTCAGTCTGGATCTAAACCTCAAGTCTAAGTAGCTCCTGTAGGTGCGGATACTGCTGGCTCGCCATATTACGTTGCGCATTATGTGGCCCGCATTAAGTTGCGCGATATCTGCAAAGAAATGCCTAATGCAGAAGAATATGCGCAGCTTTATATACCTCAATTACAACTATTCATCTAATAGTTTAATTACAGCTGGCAATGCTGACATGTGACTCCTTTTAATATTGCTACTTTGAGCAATAACATGGACTTCGGGAACTTTTGCCCAGCTCTGTGAAATTTAAGCAGTGACGTAACCACTACGGCTTTGTCTGGTGCCCTGCATCTACGGTCACGCTTACAATTACTGCCGATGTCAATGGTACTCCAACCGTTAACGCTGGTAATACTCCATCGCAATCATTCTCGCGTCTTCTTGTTCCAACATACTCCTCGCCTAAGCCATGCGCCGGTTATGCACTTGCTCAGAAAAAAACGTTCCGCTACTTCGAGTGAAATAACGAATACGTTCGCTGTTGCCTCGAGTGCTTTCTTCACGTGGACTGTCGAAGCGTCTGATCATGCAGCCTGTCATCACCAATCCAGCAGCAGACGCCACTGTGTCGGATAGTCAATCTGTTTCGCAGCCCATTCTCGACGGTACCTTCAACGACTAGTCCATTTGCTGCATTGAAAAATTTTCAGGTCACAGTAAAAAACGATCCTATCTGGAAATTTTCCTGTCTGTTTCAGTCATGGCTTATCCTTACAAGAGATGGTAACGTCAGGCTGTGATGGTGGCCTTGATGATGTTGCCTCGGCTGGTTTGTTTATCTCAGCGATATACTATGTCGATTTGTTGCTGTTGATATTGGTCGTCGTCTTTCACTTAGAGACGGTGTCAGTAACAGTATTATCGTGTCTGGTATTTGCAATAAACTACGCTCTCACGAACTATTACCACGCATGGCCCGAAGTTGTTGCAACAGTGAATACGGCTATAGGTACTGTATTGCAACCAGTGCAACGGCTATGGGTACTGTATCCCATCCCGTGCAACGCCAAGAACGTATTTGTTATTAAAGCATTTTTCCTATCCAAAATCAATCATGAGTGGCCATTTCTCAGATCATCAGTCCAAGAAAAAAGCTTACGATCGCTATTACAATGCAATGGCAAAAATTACATTTTGCTTGAGACAAAAAGCGAAATACTTTCTTTTTATTCAAGACGAATCATTTGACAAGTCAAGCACTGGTTCATTTGCGAATTAATTCTAGCAAGTGATGGCAAAGAACCATGAGTACGGCTATGATGAAATGATCGAGAAGATACGCAAAGGACCTAAAGGACATCATTAAGTTATTAATAGTGAAACCAATGAAACTCCCATCTCAGTAGACAAAAGCATACATACGTACTGACATCGATGCTGATGGGAAAAAGCCCATTGCACCAGAAGATGCACCAGCAGACTTTTCAAAGTGGAGTAAATTGCGTTGCCGAAAAAACTGTCAATACTCGAGCATACATTAAAGGAAGAAGACTTTAAGGGAGGTGGTGGATGATCATGTTTTGTATTTGAACAAGCGGGGAAAGTCTTTTAGAGGATAATCAATTCAAACAGATCAAGAAATGGCTAGTAAGTTTGGTGACATAGTCATGGATGAACCAGTGAAACTCTCCCAAATGAATTTCCCACTGACAAACGAGCGACAAAAAAGCTGCTAAGCGAGCTGAGGCGGGGCCCCTCGACAACTATTTCAAGATGAGAAGAGAAGTGATTACAAAAAAAACAAAGGAGAAGAGAAACTGGCGGCGCTAAGTCCTGGCATAAAAAATGATATACTGACGATAGCAATAGCTACAGAAGTCAATATGCAGTAGTATTCCGGCGAAGCTGTCCATAAACACAAGGACTAATACTGTTTTGAAGATAATGATCTTGACCGCCAAGAAAGTATGAGATGAAACGAGATGGAATCAGGAAAAGCTGAAATGAAAGGCTGCTTCGATGGAATCTTTATCCAAATTAAGCATTGCTCAAGTGACTTTTATTTCTGACTCATTCACTTATTTTATTTGATGGCAGCAGTATTTAGCGCGCCAAGTTGGGAGTATATTGATATCCTTCCAGATCATTGAAGCCTTCTTCTTTCAAACTTTTATTCGGCATGACGCTGACCAATTTTCCCCACATTTTGATTGCATCCTGCTTAATCAGTCCAACTTCTACTTTGTTCTCTCCCTTTCAGTTGTTTCTAGTGGTCCAAGGTGATTGAAATAGGTGTTATATTCTTCTTGTGTCGCCCACTGGAACTTGTGTATATGGATTGCACACAGAACATGGAAGACGAATATATCATAGAGACCGTGACACTGACTGGGATTGCTTCAAATGTCTCTTTGTCCATTGTATTGATAACAAATTGATGCTCCGCCAACACCAACCCTGTAAGAGTCTGATCCATAGACATGCAAAGTGGCCGATGGCGATTCAACTCCAATACCGACTCTACCAGCAGAGGTTACTGTAACCATTTGTGTATCAGAACCAAATCGTTGTCGAGAGTAATTCCAAAAAAAATGCACTATTAGTGGAGGTCGTATTGCTTGCATTCTTCGTTTAATATCTGAAACAACAGTCGATGCGCTAGACGATTCCATGAAGATCGTCAAGTCGTAGTTAGCAGATCCATCGGTGAGATCATTAAAGGCTTTAATATAACAGTACTAGAATTTAACGTGAGAGGCGCAGTCCCAAACGAACTGGAGAATGTCGTAACATTAATTTATATACAGTGTCTGAAACAAGGTGAAGACAGCCACTTGATAGTTTAGGCGACGATCCAGCAGGATTGTTACAGATAGCACGCGCTGAGGTTGCAAGGGTTTATGTATGTAAATACCTTCTAATGTGTATCTTTTTACTTTTAGCATTAAAGCAAAATCTGTGTGTTTGAGATGTGGAACCAAACTATGTTTATTGTTCCAATTGAAAGTGAATACATCAGCCCTTGAAGCTGAAACACCTCTGAACTCGGATTATCAATTAATATTCCAGCAATAGATATGTTTTTTTGTTTGATGCTGATGCCGTTCTCGATGCAATGACCAATTTATTTGTACCAGAGTCTCGACAGATTTTCATATTTTCACGATCTGCAGTTTCGCCGTAGAATCGCAAATTTTTCGAGCTTGAAGTGCCCAAGGGCATTGATCCAACACCTAAACTATAAAATGTCATTGTCTTAGAAGGTAGAGACGAATCGGATGTGATGCCGGTAATATTAGAAAGATCTGTCGCAGTGCTACAATGCTGAAAGAACCGACATTTAAATTGCTAATCACGGTTGGTGTTGAACACGACTCAGTGATAAATAGCGTTATCGCCTGTGGTTGGTGTTAGATATTTTGTGAGGTAAGAGCTATTGGATAGCAGGGAGATTTCTGTTGGGGGAAGAGACATTTTGTCCACAACCAATTTCTCTTATAGTCTTCCCCAGATCAAAGCTGAAGTGTCTTCCCAAGAACGAGCACTTTGAGCTGCCATTTTGCACCTGCGTGGCCTCTTCTAGTGGTTTAGGGAAGTCAAACACCGTTCTCTACATAATCGCTCTCTTGGGCAAAAGCTTCACGAAGATCGCCATATGTACAAAGACTTACGAGACACTCTACGATCATCTTGAAGACACTATCGATAACGTTCAGGTCATTAAAGAGGGCCAAGTTCTAGCAATGAGTGGGTACGATGCAAATTGTTGATCTTAGATGACTTGGTCATAAAGCCAAAAAGAACACAGGCTTAGATTTCGCAGTGTGGACGTAAGCAGGGCTGGTCGACTCTATTTTGGGATTCCAAAAATGATTCAAATTAATAGTCAGTATTTGTACTCGGGCGAAGTTTAACAAGCCGTGATCTGAAGGTCATTTGTCGCGAATTTCTAACTGACATTCCAATCAAAACATTCATCGATCTCTACAAAAGAACAGTCCTTGAAGAGATGAGCACGATATAAGTAGATATCATCAATCAAAAGATGTACAGGAATGTTATCGAATCAGTCGGCAATTTATGAGTCTATCTCAAGAGAAGATGTATTAGTATTAAGAAAGACATTAGAGTGGCAATTTTGATTAAAAGAATCTGCAACGCTCAGAGCGATTTGTGCTACGTCGGAAGCACTTTGAACAAAAAATTGAAACAACGCTGGAAGTATCGCAATCAAAACCATTCCGTGAAATGGTAAATTTTCGAAGTTGCAATCTATCCATTCTTTAAGCAACATGGTATTGATCAATTTAAAATGGTTCTGATTAAAAAATATGAATATGGAGTTTGTGGTCGCACTCACTTAGAGGCTTATGAGCAGGTGCGGATCTATTGCAAAAGTATCTAAGAGGGCAAATTATCATCATAACAGAGATATGATCCAACAATATCGCGACCAGAGCAAGCGGAAGATTGCCAAGAAGAACCAACGATATCGCAGCCAGAACGATGAGACGATCGCCGAGAAAAAAAAGGAATGGCGGGAGTGAAATAAACAAAAGATTACCAAAAAGGGAAAATTGTAGCGAGAAAATAAATGTGGCGGTAGATACACACGAGCAGGACGATCTGAGTTAAAAAAAAATTGGCGATGGCCAGCCGCTCATTGATTATTCGCTGCTTC